>PVKP010033355.1:0-25103 GCA_004027715.1 Plecturocebus donacophilus | reverse complement strand
GTGTCTACCGGCACACCCGGCTAATTTTTTTTTTTTTTTTTTTTTTTGAGATGGAGTCTCGCTCTGTAGCCCAGGCTGGAGTATAGTGGTGCGATCTCGGCTCACTGGAACCTCCGCCTTCTGGATTCAAGTGATTCTCCTGCCTCAGCCTCCTGAGTAACTGGGATTATAGGTGCGCACCACCGTGCCCAGCTAAGTTTTGTATTCTTAATAGAGACAGGGTTTCACCTTGTTGGCCAGGCTGGTCTCGAACTCCTGACCTTGTGATGTGCCAGCCTCAGCCTCTTAAAGTGCTGGGATTACAGGTGTGAGCCATTGCACCTGGCCTCACCTGGCTAATTTTTGTATTTTTAGTAGAGACGGGGGTTTCACCATGTTGGCCAGGCTGGTCTGGAACTCCTGATCTCAAGTGATCCACCTGCCTCAGCCTCCCGAAGTGCTGGAATTACAGGTGTGAGCAACTGTGCCCAGTCAGAGATAACTTTTTTTTCTTTTGGGGCAGAGTCTTGCTGAGTTGCCCAGGCCAGTGTACAGTGGCACCATCTCGGCTCACTGCAACCTCCGCCTCCTCAGTTCAAGCAATTCTCATGCTTCAGCTTCCCAGGTAGCTGGGACTCCAGGCGCAAACCACCATGCCTGTCTAATTTTTTGTATTTTAGTGGAGATGGTTTGTCACTGTGTTGCCCAGGGTGGTCTCAAACTCCTGAGCTCAGGCAGTCCACCTGCCTCAACCTCCAAAAGTGCTAGGATTACAGTCATGAGCCATGGAGCTTGGCCTGAGATATAACAACTTCCTGATACTACAGAGTCACTCCAGTTAAATGCAGGAGGTTTGTCAATTTCTTTGAGACAATGGGAAATAATAATGGAAAACTTTTAAAAATAATTGAATTTAAATTGGTGGATGTTTTTTCTTCAAAAGTCTAGTCCTGGATTAAATTTTACCCTGTTTACCTTATTTGAATATTTACTGTCTGACCAGTCAAGATATAATGCTTTTTATTTGTTTTGGGTTTACTCTATAATAATTGTCTCCTGATTTTAAGGGGGGAATGAGGTGGGGCTGTCTATGTTTTTTTTAAAGTCTTAATTTTTTTTGCATATCACATTTTATCTTTCCTTCCAGCATCTTTTGTTTAGTGCTATAAGGCTGATGTTACAAAGTATCAAAAAAGAAAACAAGCTGGAGAATATGGGTTTATGCTACAAATAAACCAGCTACTAGTCAAACCAATGGGAAGCAAAGTCAGCTGCCAAGGGATGTTGGATGTATTTGGGTGGGTGAGATCATTTCAGAAAACTGAGGGTGCCTTTGGAAAGATAATAGTGATTCTTTTTCCTTATAGACCCATCTGATGCCAGCAGTAGATGTGCATACAGAGGAGGGAGAAAGGTTACAGGTTCTTGAAACTTGGCAGGTTTTGAGACACTAGCATAAACTCTAAAAGCTGTTTTGAGTCTAGCTTCCAGGCTGTTCCTGGTGTATATTTAGCTACAAGGTTGTTCTAACTTAGTGTGAGCCTAAAATGACCCACCAACCGTAATGTATAATAGGCTTGGTTTGGAAGAGTAAGCAGCAACAAACTACCAAGTCCTAGGTAGATACTTAAATCTTTTAAAAACAAATGAATTAAGAGATGGGGTCTTCCTCTGTCACCCAGGCTGCAGTGCAGTAATGTGATCACTGCAGCCATGAGTACCTGGGCTCAAGCAGTCCTCCCAATGCAACTTCCTTAGTAGCTGAGACAACAGATGTGCACCACTACACTCAGCTTTTTTTTTTTTTTTTTTTTTTTTTTTTGAGATGGAGTCTTGCTCTGTCACCCAGACTGAAGTGCAGTGGCATGATCTTAGCTCACTGCAACCTCTGCCTCCCAGGTTCAAGCGATTCTACTGCCTCAGCCTTCTGAGTATCTGTGACTGTAGGTGCCTAACACCACGCTTGGCTAATTTTTGTATTTTCAGTAGAGATGGATTTCACTGTATTGGCCAGGCTGATGTTGAACTCCTGACCTTGCAATCTGCCTGCCTCGGCCTCCCAAAATGCACCACACCCAGCCTATTTTTTATTTTTATTTTAAAATTATTTGTATTTTGAGACAGAATTTTGCTCTTGTTGCCCAGGCCAGAGTGCAATGGCACGATTTTGGCTCACTGCAACCTCCGCCTCCTGGGTTCAAGCATTTCTCCTGCCTCAGCCTCCCAAGTATCTGGGATTACAGGCATGCGCCACCATGTCTGGCTAATTTTTCTATTTTTAGTAGAGATGGGGTTTTGCCACGTTGGTCAGACTGGTCTTGAACCTCTGACCTCAGGTGATCCACCCAGCTTGGCCTCCCAAAATGCTGGGATTACAGGCATGAGCCACCACGCCAGCCCCGGCTATTTTAAAAAATATATATTTTTAGAGGTGAAGTGAAGGTCTTGCTGTATTCTGCAACTGGTCTCGGTCACCTGGCTTCAAGTAGTCTTCCCACCTCAGTGAAATTACTACTTTAGTAAATTGTTTACTGTGGACTATGGACGCTTCATAATATGTAGATATGTTTTCATTCTTATTTTTTAATTTAAAACTTACTGGTTTGGTGCACTGGCTCACACCTTTAATCTCAGCACTTTAGGAGGCTGAGGCAGGTGAATCACTTGAGGTCAGGAGTTCCGAGACCAGCTTGGCCAACATGATAAAACCCTGTCTCTACTAAAAATACAAAAATTAGCCAGCTATGACGTTGCACGCCTGTAATCCCAGCTACTCGGGAGACTGAGGCATGATAATCAGTTGAATCTGGGAGGTGGAGGTTGCAGTGAGCCAAGATAAGAGCCACTGCACTTTAGCCTGGGTGACCACAGTGAGACTCCATCTCAAAAATAAAATATAAAATTTACCATTTTAGCCTTTTTTTTTTTTTTTTTTTTTTTTTTTTAAGGCAGTGTCTTATAATCCCAAAGTGCTGGTTTTACAGGTGTTACAGGTGTTAGCCACCACACCTGGACCTGGACCTGTTATAATTTTAAATTTAATTTTTTTTTAAGTTAAAAAATTTTGTGGACTAGATATGGTTATGCCTGTAATCTTAGCACTTTGGAAGCCTGAGGAGGGAAGATT
The DNA here is from genome assembly GCA_004027715.1 of Plecturocebus donacophilus. Classification (NCBI taxonomy): domain Eukaryota; kingdom Metazoa; phylum Chordata; class Mammalia; order Primates; family Pitheciidae; genus Plecturocebus; species Plecturocebus donacophilus. The sequence goes on along the minus strand of PVKP010033355.1, from coordinate 21,997 downwards.
ACTTAAGGCCAGGTGTTCCAGAGCAGCCTGGCAATATGGTGAGATCCTGCTGTCTCAAAAAAAAAAAATAATTTGCTGGCTGTGGTGGCATGTACCTGTGGTCTCAGCTACTTAGGAGGCTGGGGCAAGAGGATCACTTGAGGGCCCAGGAGCTGGAGGCTGCAGTGTGCCATGATCACACCACAGCACTCCAGCCTGGGCTATAGAATGAGACCTTGTCTCTTAAAAACCTTCATTATAATAAGATATATTATATTATACTTAATCATTTAAAAATCATTCATGATGAGTGTGGCCATTACTGTTACTCATTTCCAGAACTTGTTCATCATCTCAAACAGTAATTCTGTACCCATTAAATAATAAATCCTCATTCTTCCCTGTACCCAACTCTTAAGTAACTTCTATTTTCTTTAAGCAAATCTCAGAACTGTCTGAGACCGTTCTGTTTTCTTTTTCACTTTTTTTTTTTTTTTTTTGAGACAGGGTCTCATTCTGTTTTCCAGGCTGGAGTGCAGTGGCGTGATCGTGACTCACTGCAACCTCTGCCTCCTGGGCTCAAGCAGTCCTGCCATCTCGGCCTCCCAAGTAGCTGGGACCACAGGCGTGTGCCACCTGGCTAATTTTGGTATGTTTAGTAGAGATAGGGTTTTGCCATGTTGCCTAGGATGATATCAAACTCTTGGCCTCAAGTGATCCACCTGCCTTGGCCTTCAAAAGTGCTGGGATTACAGGTATGAGCCACCATCCCTGGCCCTGTTTTCTATTTCTATGAATTTACTTGTTTTAGATGTCTTATAAAAGTGAAATCATACAATATTTGACCTTTTGTGTCTGACTTATTTCACTTAGCATAATGTTTTAAGGTTCATCCATATTGTGGCATGGGTCAGAATTTCCTTCCTTTTTAAGATTGAATAGTATTCCATTGTAGATATATGTGGCATTTTGTTTACTCATCAGTGGACACTTGAAGTTATCTGAAAGTGGTAGACTTAATACTTGATTCCTTAAGTTCTTCAACATGCTTCTCTTAAAGGAGGATACTCTTTTCTATGACCATAATACTATTATCAATCCTGATAAAGTTAATAACAATTTTATATTATCCAATACTCAGCCCATATTCTGAAAGTGATTAGATACTAGGTAGTTGTTACTGAGCACTAGGGCCATGATTGAGTTTGATGGTAAGATAATAAAGATCTGAGTCTGGGCTTAATAGCTTATGCCTGTAATCCCAGCACTTTTGGGAGGCCAAGGTGGGTGGATCACGAGATCAAGAGATCGAGACCATCCTGGCCAACATGGTGAAACCCCATCTCTACTAAAAACTGGAAAATTAGCTGGGCGTGGTGGCACGTACCTATAGTCCCAGCTACTCAGGAGGCTGAGGCAGGAGAATCGCTGGAACCTGGAGGTTGCAGTGAGCCGAAATTGAGCCACTGCACTCTAGCGTGACAAGACTTCATCTCAAAAAAAGAAAAAAAGATCTGATAGTGTTGGTGTTTGTCCTGGAAGTTTCCTTTGTACAGGTTTTCTGCAAAAATATGTGTAAACCAAGGTATGTATTTTTTTTTTAAACTTTGTTTACAGTGCTTATTTTCCTGAGGAAGAGTATTTTGCAGGAGTGTTTGGCTTATTTTCCTTACCGTAGGCTTTCCCTCTTGCAATTAGAAATGTATCATAGATACACATTTTTACTGGGGAAAGTTAAATAGACTGATGCCAATTTAGGAAATATAGGGTGAACACTGCAAGTAAAACCTGATAGAGGGCTTCCTATAATTAGTATCTCTTGGGGTCAGGGCTATGCTGTTTGATCTTCTTTTATTTTTGTTTTTATGTGCTTTTTGAGAACAGGGTCTTACTGTGTCATCTAGACTGAGTACAGTTAAATTATCATGGTCCAGTGTAGCCTCAACCTCCTGGGCTTAAGTGATCATTCTGCCTCAGCCTTCAAGCATTTGGGATGACAGGAGTGTCCCACCACACTTGGCTAATTTTTAAATTTTTAGTAAAGACTGGAGTCTTATTTTGTTGCCTAGGCTGGTCTTGAACTCCTGGCCTCAAGCGATCCTCCTGCCTTGACCTCCCAAAGTGCTGAGGTTACAGGTGTGAGACACCACACCCAGCTTGATCTCTTTTTTTTTTTTTGGTGGGGGAGATGGAGGCTCCCTCGGCTGCCCAGGCTGGAGTGCAGTGATGTGATCTCTGCTCACTGCAGCCACCACCTCCCGGCTTCAAGCAGTTCTCCTGCCCCAGCCTCCTGTGTAGCTGGGATTACAGGTGCGTGCCACCACGCCCAGCTAATTTTTGTATTTTTAGTAGAGATGGGGTTTCACCATGTTGGTCAGGCTGGTCTCAAACTCCTGACCTCTTGATCCACCCGCCTTGGCCTCCCAAAGTGCTGGTATTACAGGTGTGAGCCACCGTGCCTGGCCACCCAGCCTGATTTTGTAAAATGAAATTGTTGTGTATGTGTTTGTGTGTGTCTGTAGTATGTAGTTATAGTTGTTTTCTCCTAAATTTATGGGTGAAATTAGAGAATATGCCCAAGAGTAGAATGCTGCTCATTCATTCTGACTTCATAGGTAACTTGTAGAAACATTGTTTTCTTTTTTGCTTTATTTGATATGAATGATGCTATAAAAAGTTGAGGGCCCGTGACTCCAAATGGAATTAGTTTTTCTTTTAGCCCAGGAAATAACACTTGAAAGATAGGGCCTAATTGATAGGTCCTTCTACTAATATGATAAGTACCTGAATTAGATAGAGGTCTTTGTAATCCTCTTGGAAGTGATCCCTTCAATATGTTACCTATAAGTACCTTCCCTACAAAAAAGACTTTACGGCCGGGCATGGTGGCTCACATCTGTAACCCCAGCACTTTGAGAGGCCGAGTTGGGTGGATCACCTGTGGTCAGGAGTTAGAGACTAGCCTGGCCAACGTGGTGAAACCCTGTCTCTACCAAAAATTACAAAAATTAGCTGGGCTTAGTGTCGCATGCCTGTAATCCCCAGTACTCAAGAGACTCAAGCACTAGAATCGCTTGAACCTGGGAAGTGGAGGTTGCAGTGAGCCAAGATAATGCCACTGTACTCTAGGCTGGGTGACAGAGCAAAGACTTTGTCTCAAAAAACAAAAAAAAAAACCCAATAACAAACCAAAAAGGACTTTACTTTTGGTAGTATAATGTATAAAATATTTAAACAGAAGTAAAAGTAAACTAATGGAAGTGTCTTAGACATGGATGCTGAGAGGAGAATGGTTAAGTCAATCACTTGTCCCAGCTTTCATCTCTGGTGTCCTGATAGCAGTCCATATTGATTAGATATGAATGCTCTACCCTTCTATAGCATTCCTGGGAGATGGTCGGGAAGAAGAAGGGAGTCTCAGGCCAGAAGGATGGTGGCCAGACGGAATCCAACGAGGAAGGCAAAGAAAATCGAGACCGGGACAGAGACTATAGTCGGCGACGTGGTGGGCCACCAAGACGGGGGAGAGGTGCCAGCCGTGGACGAGAGTGTATGCATGGGGCTTTATCAAAACCAGCTGTGGGTCAGTAATGTCTAGACTCTAGGGATGTGCCAGGGCCCTGCTAGGCAGGACCCAGGAACCATTATATTACCCTTTTGCTTTTCTTGCCATCATCTGTTCTGAGACCTTGACATCTCTTACATGTAGGTTTTTCTACCAACAGCCACCATTCTGGCATGAGATTACCCTGTGGTCATTTGTAAAGTTAAATTTGGCTTACAGCTCTCCATTAAGGCACATTACCATTCCATGAGTAACATGTTCCCATTCTTCCAGCTCATTTTCTCTTGTTTTTTTGTATTGCAATAACATATACCACTTACATATTTATATATATTCTATTGATTGTGCTCTGGCCATCTGTTTTTTTTTTTTTTTTTTAATTTTTATTTTTATTTCAGTTCGAGGTCAGGAAAATGGATTGGATGGCACCAAGAGTGGAGGGCCTTCTGGAAGAGGAACAGAAAGAGGCAGAAGGGGCCGTGGCCGAGGCAGAGGTGATCAGTTTGCTGGGGAATGGATATTGGGGGCAGGTTACTCTTTCATTCATTAGGGGTCTACTTTACCTTTATTTAGAGGTAGTCTCACTGTCACCCAGGCTGGAGTGCAGTGGCACAGTTATAACTCACTGCTGCCTCAGATTCCTGGGCTCAAGTGATCCTCCTGCCTGACCCTCCATAGTAGCTAAGACTACAGGTGGCCACCACTTCACCTGGCTAATTTTTTTTTTTTTTTTTGAGACAGAATCTCACTTTGTCACCCAGACTGAAGTGCAGTGGCTCCATCTTGGCTTACTGCAACTTCCGCCTTTAGTAGAGACAAGGTTTCACCATGTTGCCCAGGCTGGTCTCGAACTCCTAACTTCAGGTGATCTGCCCACCGCAGCCTCACAAAGCCCTGGAATTACAGGCGCGACCTAGCTAATTCCTTTTTTGTTTTTTCTTTTCCTTTTTTTTTTTTGAGGCAGAGTTTTGCTCTTGTTGCCCAGGCTGGAGTGCAGTGGCGTGATCTTAGCTCACTGTAACCTCTACCTCCCATATTCAAGTGATTCTCTTGCCTCAGCCTCCCGTGTAATTGGGATTACAAGTGTGCACCACTATGCCCAGTTAATTTTTGTATTTTTAGTAGAGACGGGGTTTCACCACATTGGCCAGGCTGGTCTCGAACTCCTGACCTCAAGTGATCCACTCACCTTGCTAATTTTTAAATAGTTTTGTGGAGATGGAGTCTGAGTGTATTGCCTAGGGTGGTCTCAAACTCCTGGCTTCAAGGGATCCTCCTGCTTGGCCTACCAAAGTGATGAGGTTATAGGTGTGAGCCAGGGTACTTGGCTCCAGGGTCTACTTTGTTAAAAAGCAAATTAACACGAAGTCTAGTTACATTAATTCTTGAGGTGTCACTCATGTACTAGAGATTGCAGAAAGGGAGAGTGAGAAAGAAGATAGATGTCATTTCCTCTGGTCTTTGTTGCTGGTATTATATTTGCTTGAGGACTTGGCAGTTTGAACAGCAAAAGAATAATCTCTCAGCAGTAATGACTGTCCTACTCTCGCTGATGTGTAACATGGGACAAAAAGAAAGAACATCTGATAATATCAACCACTGATTATTCCAGAGCTGCCTCAGCTGGTAAGGTAGTTTTTTAATTTTTGAGGCAAGGTTTCACTGTCACCCTGGCTGGAGTGCAGTAGTGTGTTCTCAGCTCATTGCAACCTCTGCCTCCCAGGCTCAAGTGATCCTCCTGCCTCGGCCCACTATGGAGCTGGGACTATAGGCACATTCTACCACACTTGGTTAATTTTTGTACTTTTTGTAGTGATAGAGTTTTGCTCCATTGCCTAGGCTGATCTTGAACTTCTGGATGCAAGCAATCCGCCCACCTCAGCCTCTCAAAATGCTGTGATTGCTGGTATGAGCCACTGTGCCTGCCTGGCAAGGAAATTTTATATCAACTTCTAAAATACATCACTCTTCTCTTTTTCTCATTCTTTCTTTAGGTAGCTCTGGTAGGCGAGGAGGAAGATTTTCTGCTCAAGGAATGGGGTAAGTTTCATTGATCTAGTGTCTTAATTTTTTTTCCCTTAAAAATTACTGTAGGAAAAAAAAATACTATAGGCAGCCTTAACCAAAATGATCTGAATGATTTCTAGACTATATAGTCAGAAAGATGTGGGGACTTAGGGCTCATTTCTTAGGGGTAAACATTTGCCACCTGGATCATTACCTATATCGTATATATCTTTATTTGAATCAATATACCTGCTCTTCTCTCAGAATATCTTAGATATAAGTCGATTATGCCATGAAATTTTGGGTAGAGTGATAAGTAAGAAAAAGTAGATAACACACAGGAATGGGGCCATGATAGAGCTGTACCAGGAAGGATACAAACAAGATTTTGATTCTTTGAGGTAATATTTGCCAAAGCTGCTTAGAGGTCAGAGACTCTTTTAAGCTTTATTTTTTCCAGAACTTTTAACCCAGCTGATTATGCAGAGCCAGCCAATACTGATGATAACTATGGCAATAGTAGCGGCAATACGTGGAACAACACTGGCCACTTTGAACCAGATGATGGGACGAGTGAGTGACCATTTGTCCTTCATTTCTTGTCTCTGGGAATCTAAGGAAATATTTTTTTCTGGTTATAGTTACATTAAAACTTGGAGGAATAGTGTTTGGTTATGGAGATAGGGTGAAAAAGGACTAGCAATTGTATTGCTGTATATACTCTTTATGTACTGTGTGCCTTTGAGTACATTGTGCCTGCTATTTTGATTAATGCTGCTCATATTGTGTGAAATAATCATTATTTATTATCACTTTCCAGATGACAAAACAAAGGCCAAAAGAGAGGTTATAAATTTGCTCGTATTTGAATTTAGCATTGTTTGATACTGAAAGTCCATGCTCTTTCAATTATACTATGTCACTGCTGTTACGTCGAAGTGTATTTTCTAGTGTTTATGTTAGGGTAGCTTTGCCTCGTGAAAAGATAGCCAGCATTAATTAAGCCACTGCTCATAAAGATGAACAGGGCCCAGAATCAAAGTCCACACTATCCATTTATTTGTTTTCTGTTACTGAGATAAGAATATCCTTTTTTCCCCTTTATTTTTGGGACGTGTCAGTATCTGAACAAGAAGATTTCAAAATCTCTCTAGCCTTTTTGGTGCCCTGTTGAACAGCCTTCTTGGTGTGATGGAGTATTCAGGATTTGAATAAGATTGCTTTTTGTTGACTGACTTTGGTTCCTTCATCTGGGCTGCATATAAATGTTCAAGGATATGTTAAGCTGTAGTGTACACCTAAGAAGTGTTTTGCGGTGGATACATGTGCCATTTTTTTTTTTCTTCAGGGGCCATGCTAATCTTCTCTGTATCATTCCAATTTTAGTATATGTGCTGCCGAGGCGAGCACATGTGCCATTTTTAATAAGAGCAGTTTATTTATTTTTTATTATTTATTTATTTATTTTTTTGAGACAGAGTCTCACTCCGTCGCCAGGTTGGAGTGCAGTGGCACGATCTTGGCTTGCTGCAACCTCTACCTCCTGGGTGCGAGTGATACTCCTGCCTCAGCCTCCCAAGTAGCTGGGACTACATGCATGCACCACCACACCCAGCCAATTTTTCGTATTTTTTTCTTTTTTTAAAGCGGGGTTTCACCATGTTGGTCAGGCTGGTCTTGAAGTCCTGACTTCAGGTGATCTGCCTACCTTGGCCTCCAAAGTGCTTGGATTACAGGTGTGAGCCACCACGCCCGGCCCAATTTTTTGTATTTTTAATAGAGATGGGGTTTTACTATGTTGACCAGGATGATCTCTATCTCTTGACCTCATGATCACCCGCTTTGGCCTCCCACAGTGCTGGAATGTGAGCCATCCAGTGGGTGCGAGCCACCCCACCCTGCCAAGCAGTTCATTTTAATCAGAAAACTCTGAAGTATTCTTCTTGAGAACAGCTACCTCATTCTGACTGAGCTAGCACATGAGAGCCTAAGGCTTTCCTTCCTGTGACAAAGGGGGATGAGTAGGGCCTGAAATAGGCTGTTTGACTCCTTACCTGTTTAAATTTGCCTTGTAACCTTTTTATTTATTTATTTTTTTTTTTTTTTAAAGATGGGGTTTCACCATGTTGGTCAGGCTGGTCTTGAACTCCCAACCTCAGGTGATCCGCCCGCCTTGGCCTCCAAAGTGCTTGGATTACAGGCGTGAGCCACCACACCCAGCCAGCCTTGTAACCTTTCACAGATATGTGATCTCTGGGTTTTTTAGGAGAGTCTTTGGCACAAATAGCTTCTCACCTTTTTCCTACAATTTATTATTCCTGAGATTCTGAATGTTGCCTGTTTTTTGTTCACCAAGCTGCCGTCTTACAAATTCATTTTTAACACATTTAATGGGTGGAGGCTGAAGTTGAGTTACAAAAATAAGTATCTTTGAATTTCTGCATCGTTTATTTATGAAATGTCCTGTTACAGTTTAACTACTATACTTTGGAGGCATTAGAACTGCTCTTCATTCATCTCTTGATGGATTTGTAGAGGCAGTGGTAGCAGTCTCAATAACAAATAAGTTACTGTTTTTGAGCTGTAGTTTACTCCTGGGTATTTGGCTTTTTATATTTGGCAGGTAAGATGATGGAAGTTAAAAAGTTTGTTTTTTGTTGTGAATAGAAATTCAGCCATGGGGTCCCAGTCCTTAACTTTGGCTGTCTTCAGTAAGGATCTGGTTGGGAAACAGGGACAGGTAAAGTGTGGGTGTTAATTTCTACTGAGTAGGAAAGGGAGCAGATTTGGAAGGCTGGAACTAGAAATCTGATTTGTGGCTGAATGTGATGCCACTGTCATCTTGTTAGTGTGAAAGTGTTGGTTATAGCTTCCTGAATTCCCATTGTTGTTAATTTCTTTCTTTTTTATTTTATTTATTATGATTATTATTATGTTTGAGACAGAGTCTTGCTTTGTCACCCTGGCTGGCATGCAGTGGTGCGATCTTGGCTCACTGTATCCTTCGGCCTCCCAAGTTCAAGCTATTCTCATGTCTCAGCCTCCCAGGTAGCTGGGACTACAGGTGCACGCCACCATGCATGACTAATTTTTGTCATTTTAGTAGAGATAGGGCTTCACCATGTTGTCCAGGCTGATCTCAAAACTCCTGGCCTTAATTGATCTACCTGCTTTGGCATCCCAAAGTGCTGGGATTACAGGTGTGAGCCACCATGCCCGGCTGTTGTTAATTTAATGATGTGAACATACCTTCATGCATGATCTCTTTTTGTGTTTTCCTGATAGCAAACTTCAAATTCCCCTTTAAATTAAAAAAATAAATCCAAACCTACCCTTATAATATCCACAGGTACAATGGGAATTATGTATTGGGGCAGACATTCTCATTTACAAGCAAAATTTCACTGGTTGTTTTTTTCTTTTCTTGTCTTTTTTGTTTCAGGACTTGATTTCATTGGGGTTGAGGGGTCAAATTATCCCCGAAAATTTCAGACTGCTCCTGGTATGATACATCCAGGCGCCTAACTGCCCCGGATATTTTTGTAGATTTTTATGAGCTGAAATATCTGTGGATATGTCATTTTTCTATCTTTCTGCTTTTTCTCTTTCTGCCTTTTTCTCTCATTTTTTCTATGTCCACTTTTCTGTTTGTTTAATGAATATTTGACAGTTACATTCATTGCTTTCTGCTAATGGAATGGAAACCCTAGTCTGCTGTTTAGAGCATTTCCTTCTTACTGTTCCTTAATGCTTCCTAAAATCTCTCTCTCAGCCATGTCCATATACCCGAATAGGAACATATCAATTAGGTATCTACGTTCTTCCTTTCCATCCCAGTTGAAGTCATCAGTGTGCAAAAAAAAAAAAAAAAAAAAAAAATTCTTGCGTTAATAACCTAGATTAGATAACCTGTTAGATCACATTTAACTGTAGGATTGTGTGTAAGTGCTAACTCATCTTGGATTCCATTGAGCCAGGATAAGATGGATGTTAATGAGAAGAAAGTGTGATATCAATGAAGAGGGAGAAAAGAATATGGTTTGTAACTTGTCTGTACTGAGATTGGACTTTGGTTTGGAGAATATTGTCATTATTAAGTGGTTTGGGATTTCCCTGGTGCAATTTTAACATTTTCCTGGGAAAGTGTTTACAATAAATATATTTTCCTCTAGGAAGTAAGATTTTTTTCATTATTAAATGTTTAGAAGAATTTCAGATGGGTTTTATAGGTGTTAGAATACTTCTTTTCAGTGATGCAGTATCTGAATATCAGACTTTTCATTTCATTCTTGTAAGCTTTTTCCAGTAGGAGAGAAGAATTGAAGAGTTATATAATACATATTATTCTAGCAAGAAAATAAGGGTGTTCTTGTCCCTTCTTCAGATAGGTTCTTGTTTTTACTATGCCTTTGGCTGAAGGGAAGAATCCTGGTTCTCATAGACATTCTCATCTCTATTAGGAAGGTTGTTTGATTGCTTTTGGATTTCTCCAGTAGAAACTGTATCCCAGCTTCGGTATTACTAGCAACACAAGGAGAGTGTATACTCCCATTGTCTGTGCCATGACCTTAGCAAGTCAGATTTCAAGTTTTATATGAGTAGGGTTAGGACAGTAATTAAAATCCATATTTGATTTTTCAATCTTGTTCATTGTCTTTTGAAGAGAACAGGTCTATAGGGGCTTTTCTTTTCTTCCCCGAGACAGAGTCTTGCTCTGTCACCCAGGCTGGAGTGCAGTGGAGTGATCTCAGCTCACTGCAACCTCCACCTCCCAAGTTCAGGCGATTCTCCTGCCTTAAGCGTCCCGAGTAGCTGGGGTACAGGCATGTGCTATCACGCCTGATTAATTTGTATTTTTAGTAGAGACGAGGTTTCATCATGTTGGCCAGGCTGGTCTCGAACTCCTGACCTCAGGTGATCTGTCTGCCTCAGCCTCTCCAAAGTGCTGGGATTACAGGTTTGAGCCACTGCACCTGGCTGGGGCTTTTCTTATATGGTTAAACCAATAAGATCTATAAACTTGACTTCTGCTGAGTATATGCATTTTTAATCCAGTTCTCATAGCAGAGAGTTTTCACTGCCCTCAGTTTGGGTTTCAAACCCATCCTTCTTCACTGCTCCTTCACTAACCATTATGTGGTAACCATTTGTGTTTCTCTATCAGTGCTACTATCCTTCTTCAGACTGCCTGCAGGTTTTTTTTTGTCTTATACTAGATAAATAGGTATAGTTTGCATGTTATGGTTTAAATTAGCTGCTGCCATTTCACTGAACCACTAAATCAGACCTGAGGGTGTTAAAGGTATTGCTTGGAGCTTTGAGTTGTTGTTGTCTCCCCCACCCCCATCTCTGCTCTATAACAAAAACTGGAAGTAGCTATGAAATCATAATCTTATTAAAACCCTGGTACTCCCAGGTATCCTTTCTAAAGAGTCCTTCGCTACCTCTAAAGCCCAAGAATTTCTTCTGATTGCTAAATTTTAGTCATACTTTTGGCTGCCAGAAAAATTAATACATTTATGTTTTCTACACAGTGCTTTGTACTGGCATTTAATAGGTTATGTCACTATTTTTCTTTATTCTCAGGTGCATGGAGGACTGCAACAGAGGAGTGGGGGACTGAAGATTGGAATGAAGATGTAGGTATTCCCAGGTCATTCCTCACTAATGCCTTCTATCCCTAAGTGGTGTTTAGGGATAGAAAATGGGTATGTTTCTACCCCTCAAAATTCACCCTTAAGATTCTGACCCAAAACTTTTACATCCAAAATAGTGTTCTGAGCCAGAACATTTCACATATGTTATATGAAGGAGACTGGGCATGAACAGGACTCTGGAACCACACTATGGAAAGGGCAAGTGCACTTGTGTAAGTCCAATATCTGATTGTCGGATTTATCCCAGGAAGAGATTGGTGGTTGGGTAGGGCATGAGAAATGGAGTTAGGCAGGTAGTGCATTGAGTAACAGCTGCTGGTGGTATATGACTACTTGGAGCATTTAAGTATTTGCTATAAGGTCCTGTAATGGATTGGCAGTGGATACAAAGTGAGTGTTGTGGTACCAAATCCTCAAACTTGTAATCTAGTTGACTCAGGAACCCTTTTATTTATTTGAAGTCCAACTGTATAATTGTAATTGAGATGAATATGTGTAGACTTGGCTATCTGCCAGCTTGACTCAACTTGGAAACCTCATAGATGGGTGGCACGTAAACAAGCTCTGTGAATTCATTTGAGTAGTACCTGAGTGTAAGAATTTTGCTGATTCCTGGTCACAGTCAAGCTTTTCCTATGAATTACGGTTTTCGGTGATCATGCATAAACTCTTGTTTTTACATTTTTAATCTATGTACTTTTCTATACTTTCATGTAGTCAGGCAAGACAGCTTTTGTGATAAGAGAAATGGCATGTGAAGACTGTTTTGATTGCCAATTCTGGGTTTTTAAAATTTCAGAGGTATCAGCATCACAGGGTGATTATTTTCTATTGTATCATCAATGGAGTAGACTGCTTTGTGAAAATGGGCAAATTATGCTCCTTGCTGAGATTTGGCTTGTCTGCTTAAGCAACTTCCAGAGAATGATACATGGTGTTGGGTGTTGAGTGAGGAGTGGATTCTCTGTTTTTTTAGCGATTTTAATCAAGAAATAAAAACAAAACCCAAATCAACTTTTAGTAGTAGGAAAAGTTAATCCCTGCATTTGCTTACCTAGGTTTGATGCTTTAATAGTGGAAAGACTAGATGATATAAAGTCAATATTAAGGCAAAAATGGCATCTAGTTAAAATTATCTCTGAAAAAACCTTATTTCACCAGCACTTGGGCCTTTACTGCTCAAAAGCCAAAAATGAACTTTTTTTATTTCTTTCTTCATCTTGGTTATGATCTTTCTTTGGGAGAGGTGGGGCTATGAAGGGAGTAGTAGAAGACAAGTGTGATTTGAGTAGAGGTGGGAGTTGGGAACTACAATGGGAAAATACAGAGTGATTTTCTTTTCTTTTTTTATGTGTAGCATGCCTGTAAGTTAGCATGCATATGATCATGTGACTCCACTATACTTTATTGGGTTCCTTGGTTCTACTCTTTCTCTGGCTGAAACCACTGAGCATATATTGAAGGGTTTGAAAGTCAATCCATTCAGGATTCCTCAGCGTAGTTTTCTTTTTATAGGGCTTTCACTTTTTCTTGATGTCGAATTCCCCTTACCTATGCCGAGTTTCTGACTGTAGCATCCCCGATACCCAGAGTGACTAATTCCTCTGTTTTCCAGCTTTCTGAGACCAAGATCTTCACTGCCTCTAATGTGTCTTCAGTGCCTCTGCCTGCGGAGAATGTGACAATCACTGCTGGTCAGAGGCAAGTGTGCAGTAAAATTTAGTACCCTTTCTTAAAGACATCTGCTGAGATAACTGTAAGGATGAATGGCATTGGCCTTTATAAATTCCCATGGTGTTGGTGATAATAACCAAATTACATTCCATTCCTCTTTAGTTGATTGAGAGACTTCTAAGAGTTAGTACTAGTTAATCTATTAAATGGAAGTTCATATGTTACAATTTTAAAGTTGATTCTCCCCCGAAATAGTGCTTTAATTACAAAGATCAGCCTTTTATATCACCAGCATTGAGTATATAACTTGTTTTGAAGTAAGTCAGGGAAAAAAAGAACCAAAAGTGGAAATGTTTTCATTTATTTCTGAATTTTTTAGAACCGTTCAGTAATTTCTTCTCCTGTTCTCTGAGCCCACTGAGTAAAACGGTCATTTTTTTTTCCTTTGGATCAACAGGATTCAGTTAGTGTTTTAGAATTTGAATCTCTAGGGATCACTGGTAGGAGATACACTCTTCAGGGAACATTTTTAATCCCCTAGAAGCCTCTTGGATTTTTTCTAGACCTGGGCCTGATAGCTCAAAAATTCAGTTTTGACATTAACTACCCAGAGTTAGTATAGACCCCACAAGTTGAAGGCTCAGTTCCACAAGACTGCCCTGACTTCAGAGGTTCTGCCAGCCAGCTACAAATTTGGAGGTTCCCATGACCCCCTTATCAAGTTTGAGAATTCAGTGGAGTGACTCAGAACTCAAAAGTTTTACTTACCATTACTGTTTTTTTTGTTTTTGTTTTTATTTTGTGAGGTGGAGTCTTGCTCTGTCACCCAGGCTGGAGTGCAGTGGGATGGTCTTGGCTCACTGCAACCTCCACTTTGTGGGTTCAAGCCATTCTTCTGCCTCAGCCTCCTGAGTAGCTGGGATTACAGGCATGCACCACCATACCCAGCTTATTTTTGTATTTTTAGTAGAGGCAGCGTTTCACCATGTTGGCCAGCCGGACCTCAGGTGATCCACCCACCTTGGCTTCCCAAAGTGCTGGAATTACAGGTGTTAGTCACTGCGCCCAGTGCATTACTGGCTTATTTTAAAGGTACAGCTCAGGAACAGCCTAGTGGAAGAAATGCGTCCGGCAAGGTATAAATGGATGTGTGAGTGGGGCACACAGAACTTGTCCTCTGCAGGTATCCTGAAGCTCTCCAGATCTCCTTGTTAGAAATTTCATTACGTAGGCGTGATTGATTAAATTATTAGCTGTTGGTGATTGTACTTAATAGCCACCTCCCCTATATCCCTGGAGTTTGGTGGGATTGGAAGGGGCTTCTGAAAGTTCCAGCCCTCTTACCTGACCTTTCTTTTTCTGAGACAGAGACTCAGTCTGTTGCCCACGCTAGAGTGCAGTGGCACAATCTTGGCTCACTGCAACCTCTGCCTCCCGTGTTTGAGCAATTCTTCTGCCTCAGCCTCCTGAGTAGCTGGGATGATAGGCACCCGCCATCACGCTTGGCTGATTTTTGTATTTTTAGTAGAGATGGGGTTTTACCGTGTTGGCCAGGCTGGTCTTGAACTCCTGACTTCAAGTGATCCGCCTACCTAAGCCTTCCAAAGTGTTGGGATTACAGGTGTGAGCCACTATGCCCAGCCTTATCTGGTCTTTCTAGTGACCAACCCTCGTCCTGAAGCTATCTGGGGACCCAAAACTCAGGTATGGTTGAAAGAAGCTTGTTTTGAGTAACACAGGACACTATCACTTAGGAAATTCTAACTGTTTTAGGAGCTCTGTGCCAGGAACAAGGCAAAGCTAAAGGATATATTATACTTGTAGGAAATTTTATGAAAATTGCAGGAAAAAATATCTCCCAAACTGTCCCTGTTCTAAAGCCATTTGAAGATTCCAGTGTTCTGGTATATGGTGTTCTTTTTTTCTTGAGACTGAGTTTTGCTCTTGTTGCCCAGGCTGCAGTGCAATGATGCAATCTCAGCTCACTGTAACTACCACTTCCTGGGTTCAAGCCATTCTCCTGCCTCAGCCTCCCGAGTACTGGGATTACAGGAGTGCACCACCACGCCCGGCTAATTTTTGTATTTTTAGTAGAGACAAGGTTTCATCATGTTGGTCAGGCTGGGCTCCAACTACTTACCTTGTGATTCGCCCACCTTGGCCTCCCAAAGTGCTGGGATTACAGGCATGAGCCACCGCACCCAGCCTGGTATATGTTTTTCTATTTTAGGAATTAGTAATGACAGGTATTCAGTATTAAAATGATGGATAAGTACTTACAAGTTTTGCCTAAGTTATTGAGCTTCAGTTTTAAAACTAGCATTCGATATTTCATAAATTAATAATTTCACTTTAAAATTTAACCATTATTATTGGCAACATCAGTGGAATTCAGCTATATATTGTAGTGGCTCTTATGCATCAGTTATTTTGGGAAGTTAAGCATTTCAAGGCTTTGTGTTTGAGCCCTTTTAGAAGAAGCTCTATTAAGTGACTTCATTTTGATCTAATCTGATTTGAGTATTGGGGAATGTTAGCATGTTCAGTCATTATTCATCAAGATCCCTTCCCTTCCCCAATAGAATTGACCTTGCTGTTCTGCTGGGGAAGACACCATCTACGATGGAGAATGATTCATCTAATCTGGATCCGTCTCAGGCTCCTTCTCTGGCCCAGCCTCTGGTGTTCAGCAATTCGAAGCAGACTGCCATATCACAGCCTGCTTCAGGGAACACATTTTCTCATCACAGTATGGTGAGTAGGGAACATGGTTTATCCTAATCAAACCTTCCTGCTAATCGTAGCACACATACACAGTTCCTTCCAAAGACAGTCAGGTTTTGGGCAGGTGAAGCATCCTTTTTGTCTTCTTAAGCAGACTTGGATGTAGAGATATTTGAGTTGGGTAATAGGGGATAGCTCTAAGAGAGGACTTAGTTCTGGACAGACTGGATATTCTTATAAAAATAAGTTACATCATTTATTGAATACTCATTGTATTGAATGAACACTGTTTGCTATTACTCTTGAGAGAAAGTCAATGACATAAATTTGTCAACACATTTTAATCCTTTTGCAACCCTTATTAAACTGTGATGGGGGATTGTAGCTGTTCCCCATTTCTTGACGGGGCAGAATTGTCTTATATATTTACTTAAACCAGACGTTTGTAGACAAGGCTTCCAGAAACCTATGGTCTTCCCAGTTCTGCCACTTACTAGCTGTGTCTCCATTTCTCTGTAAATGGGGCTGAAAGCGCTTGCCTTTCCTGTCTTCCCAAAGGTGGCTATACAAGTATGGTTTCAGTATTGGTATTATAAATAACATAGAGTATTTATGGCACAGTACTTGTTGACTCAGAGCATTTTTAAAAATCCAAGGTCATTAACTGCATCAAAGGAATCATTTAAACTAAACAAAGATGCTGCAAGTACCAGTTTTCTCTTAGTAAGTCCTAAGAAGTACTGCTTTTTTTTTCTTTTCCTCTCCTATTTTTTGATGGAGGTATACTGAAGTTGTAAGAGATAAGTAGACCATGTGTGTGCATATAATTTTATTTTTCCAGTTAGAGTAATTAACTAGAAAACTGCCAAGCTAGCTACTAATTCAGAACTCTGTCAGTTTTTAACTGTTGTCTTAAAATGTTTTTCTATGTGTATGTGTGTGTTAACTTAGTAGTAACTTGGTGGTCAATGTCCTGCGACGTAGGAAAGGTAACAGGTGAGAAGAGGTAGGGGGAGAAGGGAAATGGAGAGGAGCATTGGGGTTAAGTAGAAAAAGAAGAAAGAAAATAGGACAGAGGTTGTAAGAAGGTGTAATGAAGAGAAGTAACTAACAACCCTTAAGATAAATGACTGGAAAATATGGTTACGTGATCTAAGTCTCTTACTGGCCCTTTTAATGTCTGGAATTATGAACATTTATAACCAAATCAGACTTTTGATATTGAAAAGATGTTTTCAACTGGGGACACTGGCACGCTCCTGTAGTCTTAGCTACTCTGGAGGCTGAAGGGGGAGGATTGCTTGAGACTAGGAGTTCAAGACTACAGTGAGCCAAGAGCGCGCCATTGTACTACAGCCTGGGTGACAGAACGAAACACTGTTTCTAAAAAAAATTTTTTTAGGCTGGTCGCGGTGGCTCACACCTGTAATCCCAGAAGTTTGGGAGGCCGGGGCGAGGGATTGCCTGAGCTCAGGAGTTCGTGACCAGCCTGGGCAACACAATAAAACCCCATCTCTACTAAAAAAAAATACAAAAAATTAGCCAGGCATGGCGGCATACGCCTGTAGTCCCAGATACTCGGGAGGCTGAGGCAAGAGAATTGCTTGAACCCGGGAGGCGGAGGTTGCAGTAAGCCAAGATCGTACCACTGCACTCCAGCCTGGGCAACAGAGCAAGACTCCATTAAAAAAATTTTTTTAAGTAAAAATATCAAAACTAAATATAAATACTGTTGTATTTTTTCCTGTTTTTTGCATTAACTGAACTAACCAATATGTGACGTAATGTAATGTCTTTTCCACTGAGAATAAATGTTAGAGGATTAATTTCACTGAAAATTTAATAGAGCTAAATAACAAAGGAGTTCCTTTTTATGTATAATACAATGAAAACTAGATAATTTTCATTGCTTTTATTTATTTTATTTTATTTTATTTTATTTTGGGACGGAGTTTCACTCTTGTTGTTCGGGCTGGAGTGCAGTAATGCGATCTTGGCTCACCACAACCTCCGCCTCCTGGGTTCAGGTGATTCTCCTGTCTCAGCCTCCCAAGTAGCTGAGATTACAGGCATGCACCACCATGCCTGGCTAATTCTGTATTTCTAGTAGAGACGAGGTTTCTCCCATGTTGGTCAGGCTGGTCTTGAACTCCCGATCTCAGGTGATCCACCCGCCTCAGCCTTCCAAAGTGCTGGGATTACAGGCATGAGCCACTGTGCCTACCCCATTTTTAAAAAATATAATGCTTTGTATAATCTTGGGATATAGACTGAAGTGGAAAAAAAAATTTTTACCTTGAGTTGTACAAACTGTTTGTTTGAGATGTAGTCTCGCTCTGTTGCCCAGACTGGAGTGCAGTGGTGTGGTCTCGGCTTGCTGCAACCTCCACCTACTGGATTCAAGCTATTCTGCCTCAGCCTCCTGAGTAGCTGGGACTATAGGCACGGGCCGCTATACCCAGCTAATTTTTGTATTTTTAGCAGAGACAGGGCTTCACCATGTTGACCAAGCTGGTCTAGAACTCCTGACCTCTGGTGATCTGCCCACCTCTGCCTCCCAAAGTGCCGGAATTATAGGTGTGAGCCACTGTGCCCAGGCTATTTTTTTTTTGTTTTTGTTTGTTTTTTTTGAGACAATCTTGCCTTGTCGCCCAGGCTGGAGTGCAGTGGCATGATCGTGGCTTATTGCACCCTCCATCACCCAGGCTGAAGTAATCCTCCTGCCTCTCAGCTTTGTAAGTAGCTGAGACTACTGGTGCCCACCACCATGCTTGGCTAATTTTTGTATTTTTAGTATACAGGGTTTTGCCATATTACCCAGGCTGGTCTTAAACTAGGCTCAAGCAATCTGCCTGCCTTGTCCTCCCAAAGTGCTGGGATTACAGGTGTGAGCCACTGCACCTGTTCTAGTTTTTTAAGAAAGGACTGTTTGTTGTTGATGATGATGATAAAGATGATAAAGTAATGAAGACTAAGATTTAATCTCCTTGGAGATTTTAAAAGACAAGTCAAGATTGATCTTCTGGACTAGGCTGATAGTTTTACTTAGTATCAGGGAATGAGAGGAATCCCACAAAAACATTAAGAGTAAATTTTGCTTGGTTATCATGCAGTGATTACCATATACAACTTTTTTTTTTTTTGAGGCGGAGTCCTGTTCTTGTTGTCCAGGCTGGAGTGCAGTGACACAATCTTGGCTTACTGCAACCTTCACCTCACGGGTTCAAGCAATTCTCCTGCTTCAACTTCCCTAGTAGCTGGGACTACTGGTGTTTGCCACCATGTCTGGCTAATTTTTTTATTTTTTTTTTGTAGAAACGGGGTTTCATCATGTTGGCCAGGCTGGTCTCGAGCTCCTGACCTCAGGTGATCTGCCCGTCTCAGCCTTCCAAAGTGCTGCAATTACAGGCGTGAGCCACCACATCTGGCCCTGTGATTACGCTATAGAGCTTGTATCTGCACGGAGAAAACAAATCATACTGGCTTGTTATTTGATTGTCTAGTGCAGAAGTTGGGATGCCCTTTAACTTTTCCTTCTTGCCTCTGTGGTAGTTATTAGCAGCATTGAGATGAGGCTCCAGTTAGTTGTTTTTGAGGTTTTTTTTTAATGAGAAGGGCAAGGACTTGAATGGCTAAAGTAAAATCTTATATTACATTTATGTTAATTGTATTGGTTGATTTTAAAAATCTCCAGTCGTAGAATTTTATCCCTGAGAAGCAGGGTGAAGGAAGTAATGATGGTATAAAACTTACATAAAGTTTTAATGGCTCTCTTTTTTTGAGTGATTGCTATGTGCTATGCACGTATTAAGTGCTTTATTTAATCCTCCTACAGCTTTATGAGGTACTACGTTTATTCCTATTTTCTGATGAGGGAAGTGAGAGAAAGAGAGATTAAAAATAAGTTTTCCAAGCTTACACAGCCAGGATTTCAATCTAAGACAGTCTGACTCTAGATCCTATACTCAGTGGACTATGCTGTACTCATTCTGGTAGCATTCTTTACTTGCCTGATGTATACTAGCTCTCTGTCTGGATGAGTGTCGTTATGAATACCTGAAAAAGGTTACTGGCTGCCAATTTCTGTCATCTCTGTTGATCTACAGGTGAGCATGTTGGGGAAAGGATTTGGTGATGTCAGTGAAGCTAAAGGCGGCAGTACTACGGGCTCCCAGTTCTTGGAGCAATTCAAGACTGCTCAAGCCCTGGCTCAATTGGCAGCTCAGCATTCTCAGTCTGGAAGCACCACCACCTCCTCTTGGGACATGGGCTCGACGACACAATCCCCATCACTGGTGCAGTATGGTGAGAAGATGGGAAGTGACTTGAATCTTTAAAGCACTGGAGCATTACTGTCAAGAGGCTGGCAGGGGGAGGGGGTGGAGAATGTGTCCTCAAGTGAAGAAAAGGGGCAGCTAGTTGGTTACCTTCCCACAAGGACTTCCCCGATCAGATAAGCTGAATTCAGAAAGTTGGGAAATAATAAAATTTGAGGCTATATATTTCTCATCAGATTCAGAGGCTGGGTGTGGTAGCTCACACTTATAATCTTAGCACTTTGGGAGACTCAAATAATATTAGCACTTTGGGAGACTCAAGCAGGAGGACAGCCTGAGCCTAGGAGTTCTAGAACAGTCAGAGCAGTATGGCAAGACTCCATCTCAAAAAAATTGTTTTAAATTAGCTGAGCGTGGTGACGTGCACCTGTGGTCCCAGCTACTATGGAGGCTGAGGCGAGAGGATTGCCTAAGACCAGGAGGTCGAGGTTACAGTGAGCTGTGTTCGCTCAACTGCACACTAGCCTGAGCTATAGAACTAGTATGTAGCTAGCTTTCCTCAAAAAAAAAAAATATATATATATATATATATTTGCCATATACAGAGTTGCAGTCTGTTGATTGGTTTTAAAAAAATTATTATTCTCCCTAGAGTTATCTTCAGTGTTTGAAAATAGCATATTGCCTTTAGGTTCATAGGCTTGGCTATTTTAAAATCTTACACAGTAAGTCTTGACTTAATGTCATTGATAGGTTCTTGGAAACTGCCACTTTATGTGAAATAATATATAACCTTTTTTTTTTTTTTTAAAGACAGGGTCTCATTCTGTCATCCAGACTGGCGTATAGTGGCACAATCTTGGCCCACTGCAGCCTCAACTTCCTGGGCTCAAGCAGTCCTGCCTGAGCCTCCTTAGTAGCTGGGACCACAGGCTCGTACCACTATGCCTGGCTAATTTTTAATTTTTTTGTAGAGATGTGTTTACGTCATGTTGCCCAGGTCTGTCTAGAACTTTTAGGCACAAACAGTTCTACTGCCTTGGCCTCCTAAAGTGACGGGATTACAGGCGTGAGCCACTGCGCCTGGCCAGTTTTTTTTTTTCATCAACATTATAATGAAATCATGTTGAAGGAAACAGTGCTATTCAAAGATGTGCCATGCATTGTTTTTGCCTAAAGCCAGTTTCCAAGCACCTATGGATGATATTAAGTGAGAACTTGTGGTACTTTAAACTTGGACTATTTGTGCATTCCTGTCTTACACAGTCAGGGTAATGGTGTTGATTTAATTAGTCTTTATTTAAGGATGGATGTAAGCCAGGTGTGGTGGTTCATGCCTGCAATCCCAGCACTTTGAGAAGCCGAGGTGGGCGAATCACTTGAGGTCAGGAGTTTGAGACCAGACAGGTTAACATGAGAGAACCCTGTCTCTACTAAAAACACAAAAATTAGGCAGGCATGGTGGTGCATGCCTATAGTTCCAGCTACTCTGAGGGAGGAGAATCATTTCAACCCTAGAGGGGGAGGTTGCAGTGAGCTGAGATTGTGCCACTGCATTCCAGCCTGGGTGACAGAACGAGACTCCATCTCAAAAAAAAAAATGTAATCCTGTGATTGTCACCTCTAGAAATGAGATTAAGCCCCAAAGGAGGACCTGTTTATATGAATTTCTGATTTTTGCAGGCCTCTATTCATGACCCTAGTGCAGGATAATAGCATTTCCTTGAGATGCATCAGCGAGATCTCTGGCTTCATAAACTGGGTTTCCTCTTGCAGACTTGAAGAACCCAAATGATTCAACAGTGCACAGCCCCTTTACAAAGCGCCAGGCTTTTACCCCATCTTCAACCATGATGGAGGTGTTCCTTCAGGAGAAGTCAGCTGCAGTGGCTACCTCCACAGCTGCACCTCCACCTCCGTCTTCTCCTCTGCCAAGCAAATCCACATCAGCTCCACAGATGTCGCCTGGATCTTCAGACAACCAGTCCTCTAGCCCTCAGCCAGCTCAGCAAAAACTGAAACAGCAGAAGAAAAAAGCCTCCTTGACTTCTAAGGTACTTAAGACTTTTAGGTAGATATCATCTTAGGGCAAGGAGTTTGGGGCTTGAGAATTG
>PVKP010033354.1:0-25113 GCA_004027715.1 Plecturocebus donacophilus | reverse complement strand
AACATTTCGTTAAATCTTCTTTCAAGGTTCTTAGTTTCTTTGCATTGGGTTAGAACATGTTCTTTTAGCTCACAGAAGTTTCTTATTATCCACCTTCTGAAGCCTGATTCTGTGAGTTCATCACACTCATCCTCCGTCCAGCCTTGTTCTCTTGCTGATGAGGAGCTGCGATCCCCTGTAGGAGGAGAAGCATTCTGATTTCGGATGTTCTCAGCCTTTTTGCACTGGTTTCTTCCCATTTTTGTGGATTTATCCACCTGTCGTCTTTGTAATTGCCGACTTTCAGATTGGGTCTCTGAGTGGACATCAGGCTTGTTGGTGATGAAGTTTTTTCTGTTTCTTAGTTTTCCTTCGGGGGGCGCTCCTTCCCCACAGAGCTGGGCCTTCCCGGGTTCAGCTGTGCTTGCTCTCTCCTCAGCGCTTCCAATTGCTGTTCTTGTGGGAATGGGACCAGCGGAGCCTTTGGGCACCCAGTCCCGTACACTCCACACTGAGAAGCACCGCCAAAAGAGTCGCGCTGGCGACCGTGTGCCTCCTTCGCCGGGAATCTCCCAGTCTGTGGGCATCAAAAATTCGTCTGCAATTGCGGCGTCCACTCGCTCTGTGCTTTCGCTGGGAGCTACAGTCCTGAGCTGCTGCTACGTGGCCATCTTGGGTCTCTCTCCGCCCGGTGATGAAGTTTTTTCGGTTTCTTAGTTATCCTTTGGTGGACGCCCCTTCCCCACAGAGCCGGACCCTCCCGGGTTCGCTGTGCTTGCTGTGAAACTCTCAGTCCTCAGCGCTTCCAATTGCTGTTTTCCTTGTGGGGATGGGACCCGCCGAGCCCTACCGTCCCGTATACTCCGCACCGGGAAGCGCCGCACCGGGGCACCGGCAAAACAGCCGCGTCGGCCAAAAGAGTCGCACTGGCGACCCGTGTGGCTCCTCTGCCGGGAATCTCCCAGTCTGTGGGCAACAAAAATTCGTCGGAAAGTGCGGCGTCCACTCGTTCTCTGCGCTTTCACTGGGAGCTACATTCCTGAGCTGTTCTTAATCGGCCATCTTGAATCTCTCCCTAATTCTGTATTTTTAGTAGAGACAGGGTTTCGCCATGTTGGTCAGACGGGTCTCGAACTCCTCACCTTATGATCCACCTGCCTCCGCCTCCCAAAGTGCTAGGATTATAGGCATAAGCCACCAATCCTGGCCAATAAATTTTATTTTTAAGTATTGCTTCTTTTTTTTTTTTTTACGTCGTTTTATCCTTATCTTCTTGGATCTTAAAAGAATTAAAATTCTGATTAACTTAGTCAAAAGCTGTAAATTATTCTTATGCAGATCTCCCAACTTTCTGTGTCATTTCTTTCTTTACAGTTTTTTTTAACAAAGTAAAGAAACATTGTAGTATATTAGTTAAATAAACACACACCAACTCAAACTTATTACTTTTTTTCTGTCTTTTTTCTAAAATTGTATTGGGAGGATTTTGTAGTCACCGTAATAAGTTTTAGGAAAAATGATTTGATTCCTTATTTTTCATTAAATCATTAGTTTTTCCAGTGCCAGTAAAAAAATTAAACTGTGAGTACATGTGCTTTCTGCCTCTCTGTTCCACCTACTGATGCCAATATTTTCTGCAACAACAACAACAAACCTGCTACTGTTTTTTTTCTAAATGTATACAGAATTATATTTTTAACTCCTTGGGCAAAAATGCTAACATATTCCCTTTGGCAGAACCAAATTCATATGTTTATAACTTCTCAATCAGCTAAAACTTAAGTTACACCAATAAAAAATATAACGAATAATTTTAGAATAGTGGTTAGATTTGAGATTAAATGCCAAATGTTATAAAATAATCAAACATTTATCAAAGCGCTGTGTTGATGCTTAACAAATATCATTTCTAGCTTCATCTGAATATCAATAAAATTTTACTACTTACAGTCTTTAAGGTAGACTAATTTCAGAGAGGAATTTATATTGTGAGTAACTTAACAGAATCGTTACACATCCTTAGTCCTGAAAAATAAATCTCCCCAAATTGTAGACAGATTGGATTTATAACTCAGGTCTTGAAATGTTAATGATACAAATCAAAATCTGCAAACTTCAATGTATAACTGCCTAACAAATGTTTAATATTCAATGGCATAAAATAAAAAACTGAATAAACTACACACATGCACACACACACACACACACACACACACACACCTCTCTCTTGTAGAACAAATAAAGAGGTATAAAAATAGAAAGCCACTGTAAACATGTGAATTTAAGACCTGAGCAAATTCATATTATTGGTCAATCTGACTAATTTCATTACAAAAGAATCATAAAGACTTAAGTTTTTTCATTCCAAAAAATTAAAATTATACTGCCTGTGGTATACATATTTATGTAGTATTTTTAAATGTAGAAAAAAATCAATTTAAAAATATAATCTGCATTAAACAGACAGCAATATCGACAACTGTTTTAACAAACCACTGACATTCACTTTGCTAAAACCAAAAACAATTGCTTATCACACATACTTTAGGTCTTATCATCATCCACTATGAGAAAAATTTCTCTACTTTTTAATTGTCAAAAGAAGGAAAAAATTGTTGTAACATTACAAATATTTTCTACTCCTCAATAGTGAATTTAGTTGTCATTTATTGAAACCCACAGAACAATGGTTGTTCACAACAAGAATGCATTTTTATGTATTAAAACAACTGTAACATCAGGGATGGAGTTCTTTTACGTTGAATTCTTATACAATAATCTAAATAGTAAGGCTTAGTGTAGCCAAAATTAAAATAACTCAATTTTACTAATCCACGAGATTTTTTCTTCATTTAACTTTAAAGAGAAGGATAATTACACAGTTTAAGTAATAAATCATTTTGTTCCCTAAATTATATTTTTTTAATGTTGTACAAGGTTTAGCAAATATCATTATTACATTTTCCCTTTGTGTTCAGTAAGCAAAAGTTGAAAAGAATATATTTAGTTGGTTATGATTAAACAACATGAAGCAGCATGAAAATCCACCATCCACACTCTCCATCTCCCACAAATATTTCAGAGCTTGCATGTAGCTCTGCCTAATTCATTCGCATAATTAAAATCCTCTGCTTGTGGTCAAGTTAGGAAGGCTAAAATGACTATCAAGTAATGAAGTGACAGGAAATCACATAGTCTTTAATCCCTTTAAAATTAAACCAACATGTTTAATTCAGCACAAATGCAAGTGTCTACTTCTTTAAACCTCCAGAGCTAAAGAGATATTTACCCCCAAAACAAGTGAAATTAGGCTAAACAGAACATTGAACATCACCAGCAAAATAATAATCAAGGTGGCTTTGTTGCTATGTGTCTTCTCCTGCTAGTAGGCAAGACAGATGCTGCTACTTAAACAGAGCAGACTAACCAGGATGCGTACTTTCACCCCAAATGCAAATATTTTTAAAGGTACCCCATTCCTGAAGTAAATGAATTCCTGAAGTAAAGGAATGTCATGTGAACCTGCTTGTTTAAAAATAAATCCCATTTTACTTTGCACATGTAATCATCTGCAATTGTATTTCTTAAGAATTACAACTGCCATTTAAATAGTTTTGAAAAGGAAATAAGAATAAACAAAACAGTGATTCACATCCTATAACCCCAAACCCCCATCCATTCAGATTTGCTCAGTGGATTTAAATCCAGTCTTAGTAAGGAACCCTTCCACATTATTTATTTAGTCGTCGTATCTTCAGTTGGACTTTGATCATCTCCCTAGAAGTCTCTGAGCTTCAGTGTCAGCAACAGGTAATAATAATGATGATGTTAATAATCATCATCTCCAAAACCTGAAGTTCAAATTAGATGAGGTAATGGAGGATAACAGCCATCCAGAGCACAGAGCCTACCATGCAGAAGGTATTTGCTAAATACAACTTCCCTTTCTCCTTCACCTGGAACAAAAGGGAAGGTTCTCATTTTCTACAAATGGAGCTTTGCTAGAAAGAAGTGCCACTGAACACATTTTTAAGAAAAGGAACAACACTTTTGGAGAAAATAAACCACTTAAAATTGTTTTTAACTGATCTCATTTTTAGTATATCACCATTACTAACCCAAAGAAGTAGTCACTATGGAAAGCTGGTAAGAGCCTTGCAATCCTCCAAGGACTCATCGAAGTGAAATCTGAGAACACTGTGAAACAAATAGAGCAATGCAAATATTCCTACAACCTAAGCATATGTGGAAAGTAAAAATTGTCTTTCTTTTTTCTGCTTAACTGAAACTGTTTAAGTCCAAGTACAAAACTAAAATGATTTTTTGTTGTTGTCAACCAACTTATTTTGAATTATTATTTAGATGAAGCAAACCAATGGGTGTTTTCTTCTCATAACTTACTTAAAAACACAATTAATAAGCATAAAAATTATTTGAAGGAGAGGTGAAATTTAAGCTCTCAAGAATGCTTAGAGGCAGTTTATACCAAGAATTACATCAACTGTTATAACTGTCAAGGAGATTACAATAAATATGTTGCCCTCCAGTGTGATTAATAAGAATGTCTATGCCTTAGGCAATGATGTTACTATAGATTTGCACATCTTCTGACCTAACTAATTTATCAGAATGTCCACTTCAATCACCTGCTTGTCCTTGGCTTCTCAGATGCAGTATTTATTACAAACACTGGTAATCTTTGAATCTTGTGAAATGGTCTTTCACAGTCTCCACACTGCAAAAAGCTCACACTGCCTGTCATAACCTTAGAAATAGAAGATGCCATTATTTGAAGGTACCTGGAAATCAGCTTAGCCAAACCCTTAATTTTTACATATTAGGCAACAGAGATTTCATTAACCAAAAAAAGAGAAGATTAAGAGATGTGCTTAAAGAAATAACATGGAAACTTGGTGAAGAAAAATGACTCTGCCTTGCTAAGTCCTGTTTCAAGCCCTAAACTTCAACTGTGTTGATAGCATTGAGGGAGATATTGACATGGAAAGCTCCAGAAGCATGCAAGCTGAAGCAGACCTTGGGATGTGCTAATCTCCTCCCATTCTCCACAGATCCTTTGTGCCTTGATGTATCTGGATGATCTGAGCACCTCAGCAACATCAATTAGCTGAAAGGGAACCAACTGCATAAACTGTAGATTTAAGGTAGAATGTTTCTCCTTGTTTCTTATTTTCACAGTTTCTTCTTAATTATTCTAACACACCCAGTTGGCAGTGGCAGATAAAAGCATCAGTCAGCTCAGCTAACCCAACTCACAGAAGCACATCTACTGTAAGACAAAGTTTGGAAGGCTTCCCAACCCAGCTCCTAATCCATTCTGGAATGCTTGCATCTCTACATCTTGGATTTATCTACAAACACCAAAGATTCTAATTTCTAACCTCTTGAAGATGCATAAAATGACTGAAAATGACTGATCATTTGCATGGTCATAAAAAGAAAAAAAAATTTTCATTAGATGGCCTATTTAGGACAACCATTAGAAAGTGGTATGAAAGTCAAACCATTTGGAAGTTATGTTTCTTTATTAAAGTGACAGAAAGAAAACAGTCCTGAAGATTATAGTCCAGATATTTTCAAAGTAGAAAAATATTGGTTTCCATATGACGGTAACAAGTCAGAAAGACATATGAATTGTAACAGGTAACAACTCCCCACCCCTAACTCAAAAAAAAAAATATATATATATACACACACACACCAAAAGTGATTATTTTATGTTAATATAAATATGAAGAAAACAATAATTTGGGGTTAAGTAAATGAGGTATATCCCAAGTAATTTAAAATACCCTATTTTACTTAAGACATAATAACACTTAGAAACCTATTCATTTTGGTTCCTGCGGGGCCTTAGAACACATTATCTTTAAAAAAAAAATCCCAGCAATAGAATATATATATATATATATATATATATATATATATAATCCTCGAAAAAATGTTTCCTTAAAATTCTTCTCCCAAATTAAATTCTAAAATATATGTCTTGAAATTGTGTTTATATTTCTAGTACCTGTATCTATAAAGTTGGAAATCAGTTTTTCAAATGACTCTGAATAAGTACTCAGAAAGTAAAGAGCATATTTTAAATTTCAGATTTCTAAGTGTTATAACAAGTTAATTCTGTTAATGATTTATAGTGAAAACAAATCAAACTTCTGGTTGGTCTAGTTTTAACTCCTCTTAATGTCACACACTGTTTCATGAGCCCCAAGGGGTAAGGTACCATCTTCTGGGTCGCTCCGTTGCTGGCACTTCCCACAGCCTCTGTGGTTTGCAGTAGATGCAGTCTGCTCTGACTTACACGGAAAATTCACTGCGAAATATTTTTATGCAATAGCAAAAACAGCCTTTTTTGTATCAAGGTGGGGATCGAGAAGCGAAATGAGAACATTGGGAACATAAAATTAGTCTGCTTTAATTTTAATGACCAAACAGTGATTGAAAATATACACATTCTGTATTTGCAGGAGTGGGGGGCTGGGATCCCTAGACCCAAAGGGTTTTTCTCCCCCACCCCGCGGCCATGAGCACACAGCAAAACTAATAAAATTATGACCCAGAATTAAAAGGTCGCATTCATTTTCAAAGCAGTCATTTAAAAGTACAGAAGCGTTCTTTAAAAATGCCTACATTTTTAAACATAGCAAGAATGTGGCTACCAAATATTAATCCTGAGGAATATGAATACACATTTACCTTCATCGTTAGACCCAGCAGGTCAAATGGTAGCAAGGCAAAGCGACCTAAATCACAAAGACTGATTGAAAATGACCAACAGAACGTGTCTGTCCCGCTTGGAGCCCCGCTTGTACCCAGCTCAACCGGTGGCCAAACCTCTGCAGGCAAAGAACTCTCCACGCGCCAGCCGGCTATGGCAGAAACCAAACTTTTCCAAATCACTTAGCTCCGTCTTGCCAATCGACACCCAACAGGTGTCGACACATGTCACCAGACAAAATTCTGGGGAGCCAGGTGTAGAGCAGCAATGGACGGCTGGCAGAGAAGCTGAAACGACTCGACCTCTATGAGGGTCCTGAAAGCAACGGGGCCGCTGTTCTGAGCGATCACCTGGCAGTGGGGTGCAGGCGTGTGGAGACGGGAGAATCCCTGAAGACAGGGAGGCGCGAGGAGACGTCCCGCCAGCGGTGCCGCGGGGGATGGCGGAGCACGGCGCCCGCCCTCGTCCCCGACCTCCGACCCCCGACCCCGACCCCCGACCCCCGACCCCCGACCCCGGGTCAGGACTGCGGGGCAGTGCGGCGGCCCAGGCTGGGACGCCGCGGAGCGAGGGCACGCGGTACCTGCTTGTCCAGAGCGTCCCGGACAGCTCCCGGCCCCGCGCCGGCCCTGGGTGGCGCGGGCGTCCGTTCGCAGCTGCAGCCCTCCAGGAGGTACATGCCCGCCGGGCGGCAGCTCTGCTCGCCCTCGAAGTAGAAGAGCACATTCTGGTAGAGGGCGAACCACTTCTCGTGCCAGCGGCTGGCCTCGGCCGCCTTCTTGCTCAGGAAGCCGCGCTTGGTGCCCTCCTTGCGCGCCAGGAAGGCCAGGTACAGGGCGTGCCCCTCGTTGTAGCGCACGCTTTTCTGCATGGTGCGGGTGCGCGGGGCTCGCGGGCGCTGCCTGCCTCAGCCCTGCCTGGCGGCCATGGCCCGGCCGGCTCCCTCGAGGGCGCGCCCGCTCACGGCCCGGCCGGCGAAGGGCGCCCCCTCTCCCACAGCCGCGCGCAGGGCACCCCGGCCGTTTTCGGGAGGCGGCGGCGCGCGGTGCCAGGGGCGCGGGCCGGGGCCGGGGCACGCTCTCCGCCCTGACCGCCGCCCTCGCGGCCCAGCCCGCGGAGCCCCCAGAGCCTTCGACGCCCGCCTGGAGCGCGGCCCCGCGAGGGCGCCCTAGCCGGCCGCCGCTTCGCCCCAAGTTGCGGGAGGCGAGCCCCCGCGGCGGGCTGGGCGGCAGCCGGGAAAGCACTGTCCTCGGGCCACGCGCTCCGGGAGACAGAAGGTACAGCGTCACGTGGGAGCTCAGCTGTAAGCGGCTTGCAGGCCGATTTAAAGGGCAAAGTCGGCGCGGCGCCGGCGTTGGCGCAGCCCGCTCGCCCGCCCCGGCCCGGCTGCTGCCTCTGCTCAGGCGCCCGCCTGGATGGGGCGGATCGGGAAGCGGAGGCCCCGGACGCACCGCACACCCGCTCACACGCGCGCTCGCACACACATGCACACCCACACACACGCAGACCAGGACATTCACCGAGATCCACAACGCACACACTCAGATGCACAAAAATATCCACTCACAAATGCACACAAACACAATACTCGCACATATGCACAAAAACACACGGGCACACCCATGACACAAATACACATTCACACAACGCTCACACTTAATACACAGTCACACACAAATACAGATCGATAAACACACCCACAGTGTGCGCTTCTGCGCAGAAAAATACAAACCCACGTACAGATACACATTTAGGCAACTACACACATGCACGCACTGATGTGCTCACTCACACACACATTCACACACAACCCACACATTCACTCAAACTCACATGCAAACAATATATACTCATACACACATTTACGCTCACATTCACACAAACAGCACACATATACTCACATGTTCACAATCATACATAGACTCAAAAGCAGATAATCATACACAAACACACAGATGAATACACATATATGCCTTCACATACAAATACACAAATTCACCCAAAATACAAACACACACACATACACAAGCACCCACACACGTATTCACACAAATCTACACACTTTCACAAACCCACTCACATGCCACATCCGTAAGTACTTTCCCATGGCAGTAGATGGAGTCACAGAGTGGCTTTGCGTAGCCCATGTCCTCGGCTTTTCTGCTTGTGTTGTAGTGTTTAAAACTGCTGGTAAAGGTTAAGGAGAGTGGCCCAAGTGTTTTAGGAAAGGCATCAGATACAGAGGGTTCTGTGTCGGAATGCCTGTTATTTCACAGTGGTAAGATGCCAAATTTTAAGTGCTGGAGTTCTCGACCTGGAAAAAACAAATATTCAAATCAGGGGCACTTTGCTGCCCAGGACAGAATCCATCCCCAAAGGCCAGCTGTTACAGGCTCATCGTTTGGAGGACTGGATTCATTTGATTAACAAATCTGATGGGTACAGCCAGCAAACCAAGAGCCCCCCACCCACCCCGACTCTGTGCTATAAAATGTAAGTGGAAAAGAAATAATGTTCCCAGCAGCTGTGAAAGAAAGCCAGTGAAACCCCTGGGGAGTGCCCATGTCTGATTCTGCTGTACACATATTTTATTCCCCCCAGTCATTCACCACTAAAGCGGAGTGCCATCACAAAGTGTTTATTGTTAAAGGTAAATAATAACGCGTTTCTGGGTGGTGAGTCTATGACAATACACCGTCTTGGACTGCCAGCTGTGTGTTCATACATTGGTCGCCCTGGGGGTTCTGCCTGTTTCCTGAGTGCTGTCTCTGCAGAATATTTTAACTCTGCCTCACTGAGCAGCTGAGCGGGGTTTTTTTTCCCTTTTACCTTAAAAAAAACTTTCACTTTTAACAACTACATAATAGGAAAATTTCCATTTGGAAATTACAGTGTGAGAACAGTGGTCATTTTTCTTTACATTTTAAAAAATATCTAAAGGACGGTGCTGTGCTAAATTGGGTTTAACCCAGCTGGAAGCTTGCATTGTTCTTCAGAGAAGGCACAAGTATAGAGGCAGTAAGGAAATGCAGGCAACATTTTGGAGCCAGAGTCTAGATGCAGAGGAACTGGTGATTGCCTCAGGAGGCCTTTTATTTCTTTCTCTGTGGTCCAATCCCAGCTCTGAGAACCGTGAGTAGACACCTGTGTAGTTGATAAGCTCCATTTTTTAGTAGAAACCAGTAAGAGGGTGAAATCCGCACAAAAACTATTTTGCCATGAGTACTCAAAGCTTCCAATCCACTTGCTTTTCTTCAGAGGTGAAAGATTCTCTTCTTCAATAAGCACTATCTCACCATTTCTGTCTCCTTGAATGTGCTTTTCATTTGAACCACATGAAGTATTCATCACCTCTTGTCTGACATCACTTCCTACTACGGAAGGTTATGTGGCCCTTATATGCCCCCCACCCTGCTCTGCCCCTGGACAATGAGAGAAAGGAGCTCTTGTTTCCTCCAGAATTCGGCTGGTGACTACTGTGGGTTTTAATTATGGAAATTCACTGCAAGAACCACTTATTGATCACTAGTTTATGTCCTCAACACTATATTTAGGTGATGTAGAAGCTATAGAGAAAAAACATTGCCTGTGCTCCTGGTGTGCTCAGTCTAATAGGAACAGAATTTCTTCCTTTCCTTTCCCTTTCTTTCCTTTTCCTTCCTTCCTTCCTTTTCTTTCTTTCTTCCTTTTTTTTTCTTTTTCTTTCTTTTCTTTTTTCTGTCTTTCTCTCCCTTTCTCCCTCTCTCTCTCTCTCTCTTTAGAGACAGGGTCTTGCTCTGTTGCCCAGGGTAAAGTTGTAGCTGATTGCGGCCTCAAACACCTGGGCTCCAGAAATCCTCCTGCCTCAGCCTCCAGAATAGCTAAAATGATAGCTGTGCATCACCACACCTGGTTAGTTTTTTTACTTTTTGTAGAGACAGAGGTCCCATCATGTTGCCCAGGCTGGCCTGAAACTCCTGGTCTCACGCAATCCTCCTGCCTTGGCCTACCAAAGCCCTGAGATTGTAAGTATGAGTCAGCACCCAGCCAGGAAGATTAATGTTTAGGCACTTCTTCTCACCTGTCTGTTTCTCAAAGGCAGGGCTAGCTCCCTAGTCTCTGCAGCAGCCAGTAGGAGAGTTTATATGCAGTAGGCATACAAGCTTTTCAGACAATTTTCTAAATTAATTTCATATTTGCTCATTGAATTGTTAAAGCAGGCATAAGTATTTGCAAATATTAGATCATTCTGCAAGATTGTAAGAGAGGAAAACAACCAGAAATTCCTGGACAGTCTAGAGAAGCTATCTCCAGTAGGTGTCTGATGGGCACCTGGGGGCCTTTAGTCTCCATTCATATGGAAACCGCATCCTGGAATGGTGCCATCCTGAAACACAAAGGATCAGGAGGTTATGTAAATAAGAATGCTTTCCCCCAGCTGATCAAATAGATTGGCAAAAAGAGACTGCAGTTCCACCTGGATGGGAACAAGCTCCTCTGAATTCACTGCTTTTCCTCCTTGCATTGCATGTACTCTTTCTTGAGGGGCCAGTTTAAATTTTTTTTATGGGCAACAAAGCATGTTATCACAGTGCAAGTGCCCTCTTTCCTCTTTTCTAGATAAGAGGGAAAAAATAGCAATGAGCTGCCATATTTGGAAACTCTACTACATAAAGAGGGACATACTATTCAGATAATTTGATGAGAAAAGGAAAGAAGGGAGGAAGGAGGAAAAGAGGAAAGAAAGGAGGGAAGGAGGGAGGAAGGAAAAGAGGGAGGAAAGATGGGAGGGATTTGTCTGAACTGTCCAAAACTTTCAAGTTTAGGGGAGTGGGGAGTGCACAACCTAACCCACAGCTTTTCAAAATCCCTAACTCATGCCTTATCATTCAGATGCACAAAGTAGGTTTTAATTTTTTTTCCTTCTCCTAAACTCTATTTTGTTAGTAGAATTTAAATGGGCTGCATGAGTTTCTGCAATGACTTTTCCCTGTGGTTTCTGTAATTTAGAAATGCATCAGCACTGAGTTCTTGGAGGAAGATTATGTCAAGCAAAGCTGTCAGAGGCATTTGAACCAAAGCAACTCCATCTTAAATAGGAGCCAGGTAAAATGAGGCTGAAACCTACTGGGCTGCATTACCAGACGGTTAAAGCATTCGAAGTCACAGGATGAGATAGGAGGTCTGCACAAAATACAAGTCATAAAGACCTTGCTGGTAAAACAGGTTGCAGTAAAGGAGCCACCAGAACCAAAATGGCGACAAGAGTGACTTTGTCGTTCTCACTGCTATGCTCCCACAAGTGCCATGACAATTTACAAATGCCATGGCAAAGTCAGGAAGTTACCCTCTATGGTCTAGAAAGGAGGAGGCATGAACAATCCACCCCTTATTTAGCATATCATCAACAAATAAACATAAAAATGGGCAACCAGCAGCCCTCAGGGCTTCTGTGTCTATGGAGTAGTCATTCTTTTATTCCTTTACTTTCTTAGTAAACTTGCTTTCACTTTGCATTGTAGACTTGCCCTGAATTCTTTCTTATGTGAGATCCAAGAACCCTTCCTTGGGGTCTGAATTGGGACTCCTTTCCTGGAACAAAGCCACGGTATTACCAAGATCTTTTTCTTGGCCTGACAAGATCACTTGGGGAATTGTCATTTCGATGGCTTGTAGACGTAGAAAATAATAACACTTAATAATGTGGACTCACCAAGAATCCCAGACTGTTTCTACAGGATACAGTGTTACCAGTTCTGGCACATATATGATACTGTATTGTCTCTTGATACTTAATTAGTAAAGCCAGGTTCTTCCCCAAGTAGGTGAAACCTCAAAGGATTATTCCTTCCTTGTTTCCAGTATTATGTTGACCAAAAAGAATTCCTTATATACGAAATACTAGGATGAACTATTTAGAGCTAATAAAACCGTTTATCTGGTGTCTTTATGATATTTTAACTAACTTAATGTTCTAGATACCCAAAGCTTGTCCTTCAAACACTAAAGACAAATGAGCTCTGCATCTCTGCAGTCTAAAAAATGAAGAAAATTTAGCATCTTCTTGATTTAAGGTCACCATTCTAAATATAATATATTTAGGAGCTAGATCAGAGCTGTTGCTAGCCTCTACTCTTTTATGCAAATTAGAGAAAGGCACACCCTCTGGGAGGATGAATTAGGAGCCTTTGG
Organism: Plecturocebus donacophilus; assembly: GCA_004027715.1. Taxonomy (NCBI): domain Eukaryota; kingdom Metazoa; phylum Chordata; class Mammalia; order Primates; family Pitheciidae; genus Plecturocebus; species Plecturocebus donacophilus. The sequence continues at coordinate 12,221 of PVKP010033354.1, read as the reverse complement.
GCGTACACAGCCCTGAGAACATGAACCTGAAGCGTGAATGACACCGACACCTTCATGTGACTAGAAGATGCCCCTCGCCCGATGGCTACAGCTCTGTGCAGGGAGCCCTGTGCAGTGAACAACCTGCACAACAGCTTGTGCTGTGTGCTTCTCCCTGGGTGGCCGCAAACAGCTGTGCTTTTAGAGTTTCTATAGCTGTTCCACAAACCCAACCGCATCCTTCACTCTTTCTCCATCCTAACCTTCTAATTGCCATCTTCTGGTTTCTTGAAGACTTAGGCTGTGACGCTTTTAAGAACTTTGTGAAACAAAATATGACTTTATTCAACATAAAAATGAAAAGATCTTGGAGAGTCCTCTAGAGAGTGAAGTGTGTAATCTAGCCAGGAGTACATGGGAAGTGCTTTGACTACCAGCGATGATTTCCTCTTGGCTTCTCAGCTATGCTCTTGACAGATAAGGTCTGACTACGTGAAGGTAATTATTCATATTATATACAGTGGTATAAATTAGGCATGCATTACTTTTATACCTTTTAGTGTCACCACAAAAAGTATAGGTTATGATATACAAGGAATTCTTAAAGACCCAAGAAAACACTTATGATTTAGTGGTAAGTAAAAACCCCTTCCTGCTTCCCATTATAGCAAAACTTGCCCTTCATAACATCTCTCTACTCACCGGGTCTACTTCCTTCTCCCCATTTTCTCCTGAACTGCTTCATTCAGTCCTTTCGTTCCCGCCACCTCAATGAAACAAGCCCCACAGTCACGGTCACCAGCGTTCCCCACCATGCCAAGCTCAATGATCAGCTTCTGGTCTGCACGTTGACATCGCACATCGCAGCAGCATTTGATACAGACGAACGCTCCCTCTTTCTTGAAACCCTCTTCTCACCGAGCTCCTGGGACACCACACTCTCCAGCCCATTCCGGCTTCTCCTGCTGTGTCTTCACTTTCTCCTGCTGCCCTCCTCCTCTGCCTCACCTCTGAATAGTATTTTGCTCCAGGACCCTTTCCTGGGATGTCTTCTCTTCTTTATCTACATCTTTTATCCACTCCATGGCTTTAAATAAGTCTCTCCGCCCCCTCCTTCTCTGACCTGCAGACCTATGTGTCTTCCTACTCAACATCTTCTGTTGAATATCAAGTTGGCATCTCAAACTCAACATGTTCAAGAATTTCCCTGCAAAAAAACAACTCTGCATCCCACAGTCTTCCCAGGCTGGAGTGCAATAGCCTGATCTCGGCTCACTGCAACCTCTGCCTCCCGGGTTCAAGCTATTTTCCTGCCTCAGCCTCCCGAGTACCTGGGACTACAGGCACCTGCCACTACATCCGGCTAATTTTGTATTTTTAGTAGAGACAGAGTTTCACCATGTTGGCTAGGCTGGTCTCGAACTCCTGACCTCAGGTGATACGCCCGCCTCAGCCTCCCAGCGTGCTGGGATTACAGGCATGAATCACTGTGCCCAGCCCACCCTTCCTTAAGTCAAAAACTTGAAGTCATCTATGAATTCTTTAATCTTCTCTCACCCCAGTCAGCTCTGCCTTCAAAGCATATGCCGAATCAAACCATTTCTCACAAGCTGCACTGCTACCCCCATCCAGCCCATCGCCATTTCTCACCTGGACCACGCTAGCCGTCTCCCTGCATTCACGCCTCCCGTCCTCCTGTCTGTTCTCCATTCAGCAGCCAATGACACCCTTGGGCACAGATCACTACCATGCCTCCTCTGCTCAGCGCCTTCCACCATCTTCCCATTGTACTTGGGTAAAACCCTGTCCCTTTTTCCGCTTGACCCTATTCTCCTTTTCCTCTGTAGCACCGATTGCTCCCTGACACTCTAGTATGTACACAGAATTGCTTGATACATAGCTTTTGTCTCCCTCACTGTGATAGCCTCAGCACCTAGAGCATTCCTGAACATTACTCCCAGTAAGACTCCATGAACATCTGTTGAATAAATGCCAGGAAAGAATGACACCCTGTTGATTCAAGGAATTTCTTTTCCACATCAAACATCTGAACCTTAATCAAATACTTTCTGGGACCAGCCCTTACACTTTCAAATCTGCTCCCTGACTTTCTTCTATCCCTTTTCCTCATGGAATTTTACAATCCGCCCCCCTTCATATTCAGCCTCTGGAGGAATCAAGAGCTTCCCTCAAGCTCCTTGTGATTCCAGAGTGTGATGGAGACTGAAGTGCTGCCGCAGTCTCCTGCTTCAGGGCCGAGCGACTTCTTCACCCTCCTCACCTCATGATTCCACGCTCTACTGCTGGAAGTTCTACTGGCAGTCAGCCCTCTCTGGGATGGTTCTCAGCAGAAGAGAGCCACCTCATCCAGATCACGTCTCCCCTTCCTGAGAAGCCCACAGCCAATGAAGAGACGCATGGATAGAAAAGGCAACCCCTCAGGAGAACTCCCACTCGGGGCATCTCTGAAGGACTGTGGACCCCATATGTGTGGCACAGAGCGGGCTGTTACTTTCTGCTGGGAAGGCACACTTCCCAATCAAGGCAGCATCTGAGCTAAGTCCTGAAGCGTGGCTGGTTAAGAGGCAAACAGGCAGAGCTGGAGAATGAAGGATTTTTAACTAAGGAAGCTGTGAGAATGAAGACCAATCACAGAAAAATCCGGGTAGAGGAAGTACAGGAGTTTATCATGGTTTGAGAGAAGAAAACATGATGCGTATGATGAGAGATGAAGGTGTAAATGGAGGTAGAGGTCAGATCACGGCGGCCTTCAAGACACTACATACAGTGGTCAAAATGGAACAACAGGTCTTTGAGGAGCGAAGCATGATGGCCTTGTCTCGTGTTGCACCCCTCCTTTTTCCCTTTCTGGCCACAGTCCTGCCCTTCAGACTGTCTGGGTCAAATGGGAGCTGCCAGCTTTTTACAGGCCCCACCTCCCTGGTCCCAGGGATCGGCCTAGGAGTGTGGGCCTGATTCGGCTTGACCAAAAGGAGTTGTTTCCTGGGATATTTGAACTAAAGACCTGCAAGATCTAGTCTCAGTTCATTTCAGAGCTGCAAATTGTCCAGTGTAACCATAGGAACTGCTGAGATTGTATGAGATCATGGGCTCTGGAATAAGACAGTGTAAATTCCAATCCCTGGTCTATTACATATTCATTGTGAAACGTCGAACAAACCGCTTAATCTCTTACAGGCTCGGCTTTCTCATCACTAAATTGGAAATTGGTGATACAGGTAATAGTAATATCTAACTCAGGAGGTATTTTTAATTACTTCCACAGTACCTGACATATGGTAAGTTTTTTGTTTGTTTGTTTGTTTGTTTTTGTTTTTCAGATGGAGTCTCAAAACTCCAGCCCAGGCTGGAGTATGCAGTGGTGTGATCTCTGCTCACTGTAACCTCTGCCCTGGGTTCAAGCAATTCTCCTGCCTCAACCTCCCAAATAGCTGGGATTACAGGCACCCGCCACCATGCCCGGCTAATTTTTGTATTTTAGGTAGAGATGGGGTTTCACCATAGTCAGGCTAGTCTCGAACTCCTGACCTCATGATCTGCCCACCTCGGCCTCTCAAAGTGATTACAGGCCTGAGCCACCATGCCTGGCCGAAATGTGGTAAATTTTAACAATGGTGATGGAGGAAACATTTGGATGTTTCCAGCCAAATTAGAGGAATCAGCAAGTCTTGTCTGCTGATTAGATATAGAAGTCAGAAGATGGAGGATGGAGGTGAAGCAAAGATGGCTCTAGATATCCAGCCTGAGCAAGAGAACTGATAACAAGTTGGTATTTGGGTTTGACTTCAAGGAAACTATGGGGTATCTAGATGGAGAGAGGTACAGTGGCATCTTGGAATTTCTAAAATAAAATACATAAGTAATATCTTTTATAAGTTACCTGCCTGGAAATGGAGACAAATCCTTTGCTTGGTGATTTATGTACATTTGATTGTCACATCCACCTCACAAAGTAAGTATTATTATCATGCCCATTTTATAGAAGAAAAACAGGTTCAGAGGAGGTTAAGCAACTTTCCCAAATGGTCAAGCTTGTGAGTCTCAGAGGCAGGATTTGAACCCAGGGCTGTCTGACCAGAGATCCATCGTCTTTATTATAGAATGCTTCTCCTGTGTTGCCTGAAAGCATGAGTTAAAGCTGACAGCATGTGCTATGTGCTCCAGCCCAACTCTGCCATTTATTATATCAGACAAATTACTTATCTATCCCTCAGTTTTGATGTTAGAAATGGAGGTAATAATAGGACTTTCTTCCTAGGTGCTCATGAAAATGTAATAGTTAACATGTGCAAAGTACACAGAACATGGCTTATCACATACTAATGACATCATTAGATGGGACAGGATAGGACTTTATTTATTTATTTATTTAGTGAGCCAAGGCCTCACTCTGTTGCCCACGCTGGAGTAAAGTAGCCCAGTCTTGGCTCACTGCAGCCTCAACCACCCCTGGGCTCAAGTGATCTTCCCACCTCAGTCTCCTGAGTGGCAGGGACTATAGGCAGGCACTACTGTGCCTGTATAATTTTTGTAGTTTTTGTAAAGACAGGGTTTTGCCAAGTTGCCCAGGCTGGTCTCGAGCTCCTGGGCTCAAGCGATTGCCCACTTCGGCCTCCCAAACTGTTGGGATTACAGGCATGAGCCACTGCATCTGGCCCAGGGTGGAACTCTAAACGGAAAAAGGAGGTGAGCATGGAGCTCTGGGCTGAGCAGGAATGAACAATGCTACATTGAAGAGGGAAGAGTAAGGAAGCCTTAGAATGAGGCCTTAAGCTTTGGGAGTTGCAGCAATGACCTTCCACAAAAATCCTTGTAGTCATCTGGAGAAACAGAATTCCAGAATTGGACATAAATCTGTTCATTCTTATTTTTCCTATTTTTGGCTACCTGAAGAAACCAACAATATTTGTTCCCTGGGTATTTTGAAGTTCACCATAAGTAATACCACTCAGTTTAGAAAAGTGTTTATTCAACTTCCTCAGAGAATGGATTATCTAATTATGTGTCTGTGTTTAAATGGAACAGGTAGTCCAATCCATGAAAGTGTGAGAACCATGAGCCTAGTCTTGACCTCAGGAGTCACCTAAGGAGACTAATGCTAAAAATCTAAGTCATAAATCACAATATAAGAAAAATCAACTCATGCTCTAGACTTGGAAGCCTGACACTTAGATCATCTCTCTCTGAGCAGAGCCAGCTGTTGGCCCCCACAGGTGAGTGTCAGTGATGTTCTGACACAGGAATGGTCAAGAGATGTCCCAGGACCACATCTACCTGGTTAGAAGCTCTGCTGGGTTTGGTCAGGGGGAGACCTACTGCCTCAAGATAATTTGCGATACAAGGGAAGCCCCCTGGTTAACCCTGAAGATGTGATACGTTATGTCAGCATGAAGATAGAGGGATACTGTAGAAGACCTTACCGGGGTTTGTAATGGGAAAGGTGGGCAGGGGAGGTGGGAATAAATGTTGTAACAAAGTACAAAGCATCTTTTCTCTCTTGTGTGTGTGAAAATATGCTCTTTGGGGCATTAAAATCCTACCAATGGACCCACATGGCCTTCTAAGATGAGCTCAGGGAGATGTATTTTTGTGTTGCAGTCAACATGCTGATAATCATCTACATCATGGATCATGTACTTAAGGCTAAAAAACAGCAGCCTTTTCTATCCCATCATGGAAAGGCCATTTTGAACCACATAGGCTATGTCCTTGGTAATAAACATCAGAAATAACCATTTGAATAAATTATATGTGTGTATCATGTGATTTTACAGCATGTTTCCACGTGTTACTATCTCATTTAATTCCATTTTTATGCAAATGTGTCATACACTTGGGTAATTCTCTGCATTTCACACATTTGGGGTAGGGGCAGGGATGCAATGGCACTCAGATGACATCAGGGCCTGTTTGCTTTATGGCAGTAACTAGCATTTGTAGGGCATTTCACAGTTTATGTAGAGCTTAAATGCATTTATTAGACTTCATTTGATCCTCACAGTCTTTATGAGATGGATATTATTCCTATCATAGACTTTAATACATGATATTAACTGTCTTTGCTTCTTTGCAGCTGACTCTAGACCGCAAGTTCCAAAAGGATTGTAGCTTTCCAATATACGATTCACTATCTCATCACAGTGCTCAGTGACTCTTTGTTTCATTGACTTTGATAGTGTTATAATTGTCCCCGTATTTGTGCTCCATGAAGAAACTGAGGCTTTCAGAAGGATTTATTTTGCCCAGGGTCACACAACTGAGAGTGAAAGCCCTTGAATTCACATCTTGTCAGTGTCACTGCCTGTCCAAATGGTCACACATTGAAGCTATCTGGCTGGTAAGAAGTCCCTTGATCCTGCTACAGTTTTCTTGGTGGATCTGTGTCACTATGCTGGATTCAGTTCCCCTCAAGCAGGTGCAGATGTAGATGGCACAGGGCACATAGCTGCAGACCTTTGCTTAGACTGGACTCTGAAAGATTTGAAACCTTAGGGATAGAGGTGGAAAAGGAGTCGGGAAGGCAGTGGTAATGATTTGAAAACTATAACCAATTTTCTCTCTCCTAGGAGTTAAAGACTTGGTATCCCCTTTGGTGCAGAAACTATTCCTTCATGAGAAGAGGTCCTTAAATAGGCTCTTTAGGTAAGAGATATAAAGCAAATGCCCTGTGAGAGAAAACTGTGAGGGAATCCAAATATAGGTATTTTGCCTCAGAACCCCCACGTCTTTTGTAATACATGTTATTATGTGCATAGCTCGTTGGGGGAAAGCAATTTAGTTTTCTTCTGGCAGGAACTGGTGAAATATATAAACGAAAACACTATTCTCATTTATTGGCATGGAGAGGACTATATTTGCCAACCTCCCTGCCATGTAACTGGGTTTTGGCCTAAGGGATGTGGGCAGACATGGTGGGCACCTCCTTATGAAAGGCCTGGTCATAATCATCTCTGCCGTCTCTTCTTTTTCTTGAAAAGAGAGGAAGCCACATGTTGAAGGCACCAGGGTCACAAGATGGAAGAAACAGGGTCCCTGAGTCATTAGTTGGCTTCAAGCTGCCAGGAGCAGCCCAACACACATGGAATTACAACATAAGCAACAAAGCAATGATTGTTTTATTAAACCAATGAGATATTGGGCTTCTCGTTTTAGCAACTAGTATAAATTGCCCTGACAATTATGGATTTAGAGTCCACTGTACTACAACTGTTTGTTGTATTCTCAAAAACAGGTTTATTGTGGTATAATTTACTTATAATAAACTTTATAGATTTAAAAACAACTATTTAATAAGTTCAACATATTTGTGTATCCATGAAAACATCACCACAATCAAAATAAAACACATTTCCATCAACTGAAAAAGTTTCCCTATTCCCCTTTGAAATCTTATTCCACAACTACAAACCACTGCTCAAGGAAATAAGAGAGGACACAAACAAATGGAAAAATATCCTATGCTCATGGATAGGAAGGATCAACATCATAAACATGGTCATGCTGCCCCACGTAATTCATAGATTCAATGCTATTCCTATTAAACTACCATTGACATTAGCAGAATTAGGAAAAAACTACTTTAAAATTCATATAGAATCAAAAAAGAGCCCACATAGCCAAGACAATCTTAAGCAAAAAGAGCAAAGCTGAAGGCATCACAGTACCCAACTTCAAACTATACTAGAATGCTACAGTAACCAAAGCAACATGGTACTTGTACAAAAACAGACACATAGACCAATAGAACAGAATAGAAATCTCAGAAATAAGACCACACATTTACAACCATCTGACCTTCAACAAACCTGATAAAAACAAGCCATGGGGAAAGGATTTCCTGTTTAATGAATGGTGCTACGAAAACTGGCTAGCCGTAATCAGAAAATTGAAACTGGATCCCTTCCTCACATCTCATATAAAAATTAATTCAAAATGGATTAAACACTTAAATGTAAAACTCCAAACTACAAAAACTCTAGAAGAAAACCTAGGCAATACCATTTAGGACATAAGCATGGGCAAAGATTTCATGACTAAAATATCAAAAGCAATTGCAACAAAAGCAAAAAATGACAGATGGGATCTAATTAAACTAAAGAGCTTCTGAAAGAAACTATCATCAGAGTGAACAGACAACCTATAGAATCTCGGGAAATTTTTGCAATTTATCCATCTGACAAAGGTTTAATATCCAGAATCTATAAGAAACTTAAAGAAGTTTACAAGAAGAAAACACACAGCCCCACTAAAAAGTGGGTAAAGGATATGAACAGACACATCTCAAAAGAAGAGATTTATGTGGCCGACAAACATGAAAAAAGGCTGAACATCACTAATCATTAGAGAAATGCAAATCAAAACCACAACGAGATACTATCTCATACCAGTCAGAATGGCGATTATTAAAAAGTCAAGAAACAGATGCTGGAGAGGATGTGGAGAAATAGGAACACTTTTACACTGTTTGTGGGAATGTAAATTAGTTCAACCATTGTGGAAGAGCATGTGTCAGTTCCTCAAAGAACCAGAAATATCATTTGACCCAGGAATCCCATTACTGGGTATACACACCCCAAAATATAAATCACTGTTATAAAGATACATACATGTGTATGTTCACTGCAACACTATTCACAATAGCAAAGACATGGAATCAACCCAAATGCCCATCAGTGGTAGACTGGATAAAGAAAATGTGGTACATATACACCATGGAATACTACACAGCCATAAAAAGGAATGAGATCATGTCCTTTGCAGGTACATAGATGGAGCTAGAAGCCATTATCCTCAGCATACTAACACAGGAACAGAGAATCAAACACCACATGTTCTCAGTTATAAGTGGGAACTGAACAATGAGAACACATGGATGCAGGGAGGAGAACAACCCGCACTGGGGCCTCTCGGGGGGTCGGGGAGGGAGAACATCAGGATAAATAGCTAATGCATGCCGGGCTTAATACCTAGTTGATGGGTTGATAGGTGCAGCAAACCACCATGGCACATGTTTACTTATGTAGCAAACTTGCACATCCTACACATGTACCCCAGAACTTAAAATAAAATAATCTCTCCTTCCCATCTTTTCTCTCCATCACCCTATGCAACCATTGGTCTACTTTGTCACTGAGAGTTAGTTTGTATTTTCTAAAATTTTACATAAACGGACTCATACAGTATGCACTCTTTTTGTCTGGCTTCTTCCATTCAGCATAATAATTTTGAGATACATCCACTTTGATGAGTGTGTCAATAGTTTGTATATTTTCATTGCTGAATTGTATTCTATTCTATTATAGTCTATTGGATGGGCACACCACATTTGTGTATCCATTTGCCTGCTGATGGACATTTGGGTTGTCCTTTGGGTTATCCCAAGATTTTCTTTAATTTTTTTAGAAGTTTTCTGATGTTAGCTCTTACATTTCAGACCTATGATCCAATGGTGTAAGGTATGAGTTGAAGTTCACAGTTTTGCATAAGGCTATCCAACCATTCTAGCACCGTTTTTTGAAAATATTATTCTTTTCTTAATTGGCTTGTCATCTTTGTCAAAAATCAATTGGCTACACACGTATGGGTGTATTTCTGGACTCTAATCTGTTCCTTTGATGTGTGTGTGTGTGTGTGTGTGTGTGTATAGAGAGAGAGAGAGAGAGAGAGAGAGAGTCTTGCTCTGTCCCCCAGGCTGGAGTGCAGTGGCATGATCTCAGCTCACTGCAACCTCTGCCTCCTAGGGTCAAGTGATTCTCATGCCTCAGCTACCTGAGTAACTGGCTTACAGGCATATGTCACCATGTCCAGCTAATTTTTGTATTTTTAATAGAGATGAGGTTTCACCATGTTGGCCAGTCTGGCCTCAAACTCCTGGCCTCTAGTGATCTGCCCGCCTTGGTCTCCTAAAGTGTTGGGATTACAGGCATAAATCACCATGCCTGGCCAATGTATATCTTTATATATGTACCAACCCACACTGATAATATATCTTTACTCCAACATCACACTGTTTTGATCATCTTAACTTTCTGAAGTCTTAAAATCAAGTAGCTTAAGACTTTCAGCTTATTTCATTTTCAAAATCAGTTTGGCTATACTAAGTCTTTTGTGTTTTCATATAAGTTTTAGATTCAGTCTGTAAATTTCTAACAACAAAAAAATTTAGCTAGACACAGTGGTGAGCCTGTAGTCCTAGCTACTCAGGAGGCTGACCCTGTAGTTAGCTAGACCCTGTAGTCCTAGCTACTCAGGAGGCTGAGGCATGATTAGATGTTTAAATTCTGACAGAAGGTTTTTTGATGTTCATATGGTTTTCCTTTTTTAATATCTTAATATGATAAAGTAATAATTGATTTCTCAGTGTTAAGCCTTGCATTCCTGGGGATAAACTCTATTTCATTATGATTATCTGCTGCTAATCCCCATTCAGTGTATTTTTTCATCACAAACATTATTCTTTCATCACTAAAATTTTGATTTGGATCTCTTGACTTCCATTTCCCTCTTCCTCATGCTCATGATTTCCTCTCCCTTCTATAGCATATAGGTATATTTATAAAGGCCATTTTAATGTCTTTGTCTACTAAGTTAGTCATTTTTGTCATTCCTGGGTCTGCTTCTATTGGTTGCACGTTTTCCTGCTGTTTTGCCAATTTTGGTTAGATGACAGACATTGAGATTTTTATCTTTTGGGTTCTGTCCTTGTTGTTTGTCAAAATATAGTCCTTTAAATGTTTTCAACTTTATTCTGAGACTCAAGCAAGCTGAGAACGGTTTGGTCCATTTGAGGCTTGTGTTTCAGCTTTCCCAGGTGAGTTCCAGACAGTCTCAAGGCTCTACTTCCTAGTCCATACGCTAGGCGACATTTCCATTCTGACTACTAAGAGCTGGCATTAGCACTGAAGATCGTTCCCTCCACTCTTTCTGGAGGTTCTTTTTCTGTCCATAGCAATTTTCTCACTTGCATTAGCTGATTAAGACTCAGCTAGACTGTGGGAAAATCTCTTGCAGATTCAGAGCATTCTCTTTCTTCAGCTGTCTCCTTTCCAGCACTCTGTCCTGTGTGTTCTAGCCACTGGCCGCCCAAAACTCTCCGCTTTGTGTCTTCCACCCAGGGAGGCCATCAGCCCCTCTTTGATTCTCCTCCCAGCACTGCAGCCTGGCGACTCTGCCCAGCCTGAACCGGGGCACTTGGAGGTCTCATCTCATCTGCTTCCTTCACTCAAGGATCATGGTCCTTTATTGCCTATTGTCCAATGTCTGGAAACTCTGCTTCACATATTTTGCCTGGTTTCTATTTGTTTAAAGCAGTAAGTAGAAGTTCTGTCCTTGTGTTTCCGTTTTGTTTTGTTTTGCTTTTAGAGACAGGGTTTCACTCTGTCCCCTAAGCTGGAATGCAGTGGGGCAATCATGGCTCACTGCAGCTCAACCTCCAGGGCTCAAGGGATCCTTTCATCTCAGCCTCTGGAGTAGCTGGGACTACAGGTGTGCTACCACACCTGGCTTTTTTTTTTTTGTAGAGATAAGAGTCTCACTATGCTGCCCAAGCTGGTCTTAAACCCCTGCCTCAAGCGATCCTCCCACCTCAGCCTCCCAGAGTGTTAGGATTACAGGCATGAGCCACCATGCCCAGCCTGTCTTTGTTCTTGAGAAGTTGTTTGACAGTTACTCACAGAAGATGAAGAGTTAATGTTGCTAGGATGTCTACAGAGTAAACAACATTTACCTTAACCCACATGTAGGAGAGACTGGGAAGGAGCTGCATGAAGCTTGGCAGACATTCACCATGAACTGTACTGTTGATTCTTACCTGCCAGAGATGACTTCTAAACACTGGAGAGCACAGAGGGCTCATGCTGGACTATTAAGTCCCACTGGAGCCTTAAAGCAAGCCCTAGGGCTAGGGCATGTGTTTTTTCCTAATGAAAGTGAAGCTTCTCTTCATAAAGTCATCCTGAAGGAAGCTGATTCCAAAGCAAGAAATAAAAACTAGAGAGAGGCCAGCACGGTGGCTCATACCTGTAATGCTAGCACTTTGGGAGGCCAAGGTGGGTGGATCACCTGGGGTCAGGAGTTTGAGACCAGCCTGGCCCACATGGTAAAACCACGTCTCTACGCAAAATACAAAAATTAGTCAGGTATAGTGGCACATGCCTGTAATCCCAGCTACTCAGGAGGCTGAGGCAGGAGAATCACTTGAACCCAGAAGGCAGAGGTTGCAG
>PVKP010033353.1:12680-25203 GCA_004027715.1 Plecturocebus donacophilus | reverse complement strand
ATGCTTCGCGAAGTTCTCGTGTTGTGTTTTTCAGCTCCATCAATTCACTTATGTTCTTCTCTAAGTTGTCCATTCTTGTTAACATTTCGTTAAATCTTCTTTCAAGGTTCTTAGTTTCTTTGCATTGGGTTAGAACATGTTCTTTTAGCTCACAGAAGTTTCTTATTATCCACCTTCTGAAGCCTGATTTTGTGAGTTCATCACACTCATCCTGTCAGGCCTTGTTCTCTTGCTGATGAGGAGCTGTGATCCCCTGTAGGAGGAAAGGCATTCTGATTTCGGGTGTTCTCAGCCTTTTTGCACTGGTTTCTTCCCATTTTTGTGGATTTATCCACCTGCCGTCTTTGTAATTGCCGACTTTCAGATTGGGTCTCTGAGTGGACGTCCGGCTTGTTGGTGATGAAGTTTTTTCTGTTTCTTAGTTTTCCTTCGGGGGGCCCCCCTTCCCTACAGAGCTGGGCCTTCCCGGGTTCAGCTGTGCTTGTTCTCAGTCCTCCGCGCTTCCAATTGCTGTTCTCCTTGTGGGGATGGGACCGGCAGAGCCCAACTAAAAGGGCACCCAGTCCCATACACTCCGCACTGAGAAGCGCCGCGCCGGCCAAAAGAGTCGCGCTGGTGACCCATGTGGCTCCTTCGCCAGGAATCTCCCAGTCTGTGGGCATCAAAAATTCGTCTGCAATTGCGGCATCCACTTGCTCTCTGCGCTTTCCCTGGGAGCTAGAATCCTGAGCTGCTGCTACACGGCCATCTTGGATCTCTCTCCGCCGGAACAACACTATTTTATTTTGGTTACCAGGTCTAGATCAGGACTTAGCACTCAGAGGTTTTTTGTTTTTGGATGGAGAGATGGATAGATGGATAGATGTATGAATGAGTAGATGGATATTGAAGAGATGGATGGATGGATAGACGACATTATTTTGGCTTAAGTTGCATTTAGGAAGAGTTTAAAGGATGTGAGAGAGGTATGCAGGGGATATCAATTCCAAATCAGGAACTAAATAGCTCATAGAGAACTTGCTTCAAAGAGAAAGAATAAATTTCAGAGACAGAGAAACAGAAAGAATGAACAGCAGTAGTGAGATCCTGGCCTCCATGGCAATCATGGATGTATAACTGATTCTAGTGTGTACATTATAAAAGAAAAAAAAAAAAAACCAAGTTCTTATTCTACTTCTGCTACGGTAGATCTGGGTGATTTGGGGACAAACTCTTTACACTTCTCGGCTTCATTTCTTTAATCAGCAAACTCAGGAGGTGAAACTAGATCATTGAAAGTCTACACTACTGATGTAGATCAATAAACCAAACAGTAAATTTCATTTCAAGGACATTGGTATTCTTGGAATACAGTTAACGTCCTATTGCCTTTGTCTAAAGCACTTACTATGCAGTCAGAATGGCTTGTCCACATTATTATTTTTTGAATGAAAAGATTTGTGCCTCCCACATGTAGGGCTTGGTGTATTGTGAATGGTAGCCTACACATACGCAAATGAGAACTGGGAAGATAATTAAATCTGAGGTGGAAATAGAGTAGACTTGTGAATGAACAAAGAAAGTGTATTTCTCTGGAAGCCAAGATGTCAGAGATACATTTTTTTGATACTATATGCTGTCAGCTTCCATGTAAAACAGTATTCTCCTGCTTCAAATACTCTAACCCTCATTTCTGAAGAATCCATTGTGTATATTAACAGTGGCTGTGGCAGGAGATATCAGGCATTTTTAAATTCCAGACTTAAAGAAATTAATGAACGTGCATGATGGTATACATAAAAAATTGAGTGGTCAAATGCACTTTATTTTGAGCTAAAAGTTATAACAAAAGAGATTCATGTCAAAGGCTTTAGATTCCCAACCTGGGCTTTCTCTCTCTCTCTCTCTCTCTCAGAAAATAGCTATAAAACTAAAAGGGAGAACATGCAACCCAAAAGATTCTAAAATGCTTCAGTAGTACATGCCTTTCCAGTGGGTCAGTTTGGGCAGACTACCTCCAGACCCCACCACTATCCAAGCTCCACCATCCTTTCTTATGACTCACACTCACGAATGAGTGCTAAGAGGCTGCCCTGTGGCTGCAGGGATGCCCTGTTAGAACAAACATGAATTGAAGGTGAACCCCAAAGTCATTTGGTTCCATCCCTTATATGACATAGATGAAAACTGCCTTCCGGGGAGGTGAAGTGATTCACAAAGTAACACAGCAACTCACACAAGTCTTTTGATTTCTAACCCTTTGCTTTTGTCATAGGCACATTGATCCCTGACAAATAATATAAAGCAAGAAAACCAGACCCTTTTTTAAAAAAGGTTATAACGCTATTTTTTTTTTCAAATGAGCCATTTTTCACCTTTTCACTTTGTTGCTTTTGTCTTGTCAGCTTCTTGTAGAAAGATGACTTACTACATGAAAATTCAACTTGGCATTTTCTTTAGACAAAGTGATCTTTTAAATGTAGCCAACATTTCTTTTGGAGTATGACTCCATTTCACATAACACAGCCTAAGATTGATGTTTACTAAGTTGGTTGTTTAAATCATGTTCAGCGCTTGGTTACACGGGCTGTTTCTTTGTCTCTGTCTCTCCCTCTCTCTCCTTTTCCTTTGTGCTTGACACAAAAGGATGGGGGCCCCAGGATCATCTAGAAATGGATCAGTGTATTCATGTGTGAGCTTTACAAAGAACTGGAGCAAAGGTGTCATTAAACGTTAGAAGTTATTCAATCACACCCATTTTTTCATACCAAGTAGAGGAAAAAGGCTCTGTATGGTAACGATGCATAAAGCTTTGTGTATTCATTTACCCCTCACTTCTTGGAGGGGCTGTCTCTTTTTTTTAACCCCTGCCTCTTTCTCCCTTAGAGGAGGTTTGAGATTAGCTTTGTTTGTCTAAATCTGCCACTAATACTAAGCTCTTGTGTAGCACTGAAAGTAACTAAAGTAATAGATTTTTAAAGAGAGCTTGTAGGTTTAATTCTGATTATGTATCCTTTCAAATTACTGAGATTTTCCTAGGTGTCCATGATAGTGCCATGAGTATAGCAAGAAGGAGAGAAGTATGACTCTCACTAAGAAAGAGAATGAATGGTCTACCCTTAATTATATTTCCAACAACCTTTTCTAGATACTAAATGTAGAAGTTAATTAAGGGAGGTTTCAATGTATCAGTATCCTGTTTGTCCTGAAATGTAAAGAGAAGTTACGAGAGTTTTGAAGCAGATGCCATCTGCTGGATAGTTAAGATATTGTAACCAAAAATAACATGAACAGAAAACATATGGAACAGTGTATCTAAATGAGTGGACTGATTGTAATTTAAGTAAATATTACTTCCCAGGCCCCAGGTAGAGTGAAATCTCCCTCATTTACTGTCTATAGTAGAAATATTTAAAATTCATTTTTTTTTACTCTGGATAAAGACATCCCTTCCTGTTCACATGCGATGCTAGATCCTCAAACTCTATTTAGTTTGCAATCATAAGAACAAACAAAATAAGCGCGCATCTTCTGAGAAATGATAACTGCAAAAATGCCTTTGGAAGCCCCCGAAATCAAAACCAGAAGTAATATAAGAAAATGGAGGAGGATTAATATGGTTATATGGAAATAAAGAGTAAGTATATCAAATTAAAACCACATGAAAGACAAATGCAGACTAAATAGTTAATGCTGTGTTTTTTTTTCTCTGAGGGACCCTTTTAATAGAATTGGTCTCTGCTTAAGAGCACTGCACTCCCCACACTGCTCCCTCATTAGAAGAACACATGGATAAAGGAGATTCTCCTTAAACTGTCTGAACGTCTCTTGGAAATTGTTTATTACAGTCATATTCTGCATAACTCCTGCTGTTGCTGGATGGCAGTCTGGCCTCCTCCTCTAACTATCAGAACAGGTTGTTTCACATTTTTGAAGCCCCTTTTCCTCATTTGTTAAATATTACCCAGTGAATTTTACTGTCCTAGTGAGCTATTTAAAAAGTTAAGGCACAAATTAATAGTATATCCATAAACAGCATCCCCCCAAAATATCCCTGTCTAGAGTTACCACTTAGAATTAGGACACTGACGAGTTAGTCTGTGAAAAGAATGGCGTTTCTCCACATGTAGAAAAATGTCCTAAGAAATAAGAACCTTCAAAATTCCAATCTACATCTGGCTAAGAAATCCTCTGGGGATATTGCAGAGAGGAAGTGGTGAGGGACCCTTGTAAGATTGTTCATTTTCTTTCTCTCAATAGAATATAAAACGGCACAACAGACTCCATAAATTTCTTACATGAAGGGCTCTCAAAATGAGGGCACCCAAGTTGTCAGCTCCATTTCCATTTCTGAGTCACAGATACACATATATGGCTAAAAGGAGGGAAGGAGCAAGCAAAATATCAAATAGATGAAGAGAGAGAGGAAAGATGCTCCAAAGATATTAACCGTTTGCCCACATGACTTGTCGGTATGTTAATGTCTCACATCGGCCACCGCTAAGGAGAACGTTACCCCTTCCTTCCCTCTTAGCTTATAAATGGAGTCATATTATGTAATCATCCTAATGAGGTAATAGAAACATAAGTACACATGAAAATTTGATAGCCTTTTCTCCTAATTCATCCTCTGGTATATTAGTCACCCCCCAACCCATTAACCCTCCTTCTCTCTTCCAGACTGCTCCCCCTCCCCAAATTGGCTGAGTTTCCCAACCCAAAGGACATATTGTTGGCTATTGTTTCTAAGAAGTCTCTCCCCTCTTGGCAAGATAGAGAACAGCTGCTGCTCTATTCTTTGCCACAAAGACCAACTTCCTTCTTTCGCCCTAGATGATTGGAAGAAAGTTGGGGAGAACAGTAATTTATAGTTGTATTACAGTACCTCTATTTTCTTTTATGTTTATTTATATTGCTTCCATTTCTGTCAGGGATTTCTGAGATAATCAAGATCATTCTGCTACAGAGTTTTCATTTGAGTAGGCTCTGATGGCAGTTGGCATTTTTCTTCATTGAGTCAGACATTTTAGGACTCCAGGCTAGAGGAAGTGGTGAATGTTTCTTCTATGAGAGTTCGAGAATCAATATTCCTTTTTTATAAAAATGAACTAATTAATGTATTCTGTGTTTCATGAACAATCAATAACTTTGAATTCATCAGGGGAAGATACCTTGTCTTTGCCAACTTTCTGTTCCCCAAACTTAGCACAGTACCTGCTTCATAATGTTTGCCAGATGAACTGAGTGGAGTGCTGAATGGAGTTCTGGTTTGTTCTGTGAATGTAAACTATGCTGACAGTCCAGCACTTAAGTCTCACCCTAGACTTCAGGCCACGCAAGGCTCATCACCTGAGGTGGGACCTTCTTCTGGGATCTTTGCCTCAGATCATTCTTGGCTCTAGGCCTCATTCTAGGCAAAGAAGCCAGGGAACTCAATGTTTCAGAATCTAACCCTCAGCCAAATAAATCTAGAATAGGTACTGAATCTTCAGAGAGACTTGAACAGCTCTAGAAGCAGAATGTGGAGAGCATTTCTCTGTTCTTTTAGGGGTAGAAGGAAATTCACAAAGTGGAAAACTGGTCTAAGACTCCATACCCAGAAAAGATCCAAATGGCATTGATACTGGGTATCAATGTGATATCAGACAAGACAGCTGTGGATAAAAAGGAACCACAGCCCAGCAGTAAGGTTTCTCCTGAGAAGTGTCTGAAACTAAGATTGGCTGATGGTGAAGGCCACGTTTACTAAAAACTGGGCAGAGGCAGAGTGGTGTCGTTAAGTCCAAGGAATGTGGCAAAGAGGAGAGTGACTCCCGACTCTCTTCCTGATTTCTGTATGAACTTAGCTTGGTAAGCATTAATAATAGCAAATTTTCTCTGTAGTCAAAACAGTCCCCTTTCTGGAGGCGTAAGAACTGGACAGCTGACAATTTCCATGTGGTAGATGCCTCATGGTAATGGTTCTTAATGCATTTTTAAGTTTCCTAATATGTGTTCCTAAATGTATCGTAAGGATATTGATGAATATGGCTCCCTATTCTTTCTCTGGTCCCTACCTTGGTTCACCCAACAAGCACTTAACGAATGTTCCTGACAGACATGCAAAGAATGTATATGACTGAAAGAAATTCTAAGTGCCAAAGCCACTGAGATATCTGAGTTTCTGATAGTTTGTAGCATTTTGCAAGCAAGACAGGAAGAAAGAATAATAATAGCTATGATTCATAGAGTGTTTAAGACATGACAGACACAGTTGTAGTCATTTTACATGCATTGTTTCATTTCATCTCATGGTCTGGTTTCTAAACGGAATCCTTGAAGACATACAATGCCACAATGCTCACTTCTGCCCAATTGTGAGCCAGGCACTTCCGAACTGGACAAGGAAGCTAGTCAGGGAGTCAGAGAGTAGTTTAAGCCATCTCTGGAGACAGGGAGGGACAGAACTGATAGACAGTTAAATCCAGGTAAAGTTTGCCCTTTTTCTGCTCTTTGTCCATCTCCCCAGTTCTCCTGATGCCTCCTGTATGGTTGCTTATTTACTCAAACACATTTTAACTGGGCTTTCAGGCATTTGAGGAGATGGGAAAATGGAGGCGGCAGAGCCTTCACAGAAAACTGTTGAATGAAGTCCTTGGTGTAAACATCTAGTTAGTTGCACATCACACTAAATAATGTATTAGTTGAGGGTGTGAGATCTAGAGTCAGACTGCGTGAGCTCAGATGCCATGCTAGGAGTGTAACGTTGAGGCAGCTTCTGTGTGCCTCAATTTCATTGTCTACAAAATGTGTAGAATAATACACATTAGTATTAATAGGTAGGATAATACATACTTAACAGAATTCTTATTAAGGATTAAATGAAAGGGTCAAACTAAAGATTAAATGTAAAAGGTTTAACAAAGTATCTGGTATTTAATAAATACTGGATATTAGTATTACTGGTATTACTAATAATCAATATATACCTTTTTTCCTTCCAGACTATGAGGACTAATTGAGAGAAAGAATCTTGAATATATATTTTATCTGCCACAATTCGTACCACGTTGTAGCTTCTAAACAAATATTGTACAGGTGAATAGATGGTTGGATACATGGATGGATGAATTAATTTGAGTTTTTGTAGATAAAGCCACTACAGAAGACCTCCTTGTTTTCCGATCTCTTCCAGAAAGTTACGCCTCGTATGTTAACCATAGGAAATCACCATGACACTAAACCAACATGCAGCATCCAGCAGGGGGATTTCTTAGGCTCAGCTAGACATTTAGACTCCGAAGACTATCACACATCACATTCGACTTCATTCTACTCAGCAGAATGTAGGATCAGAACTATAGCTTGCCAGCAGGCCAGCATCAGGCATTCTTCTGGAATTAGAGCCGTGGAAGCTCAGGTGCCAGATGATGAGATCCACATTGGGCAGTTTAAGGAACTGCCTTTGCTTAAGAGCCTTATTTCCCATAGGAGTCAATAACTCTTGCAACAACTCCATAGACATAGTTTGCAAGGTCCTTTCCAGAGACATGCTAGTTTTAAGAACTGCTGCTCTCAGGGAAGCCCAAAGCATAGCCAGCAGGTATTTGCAGTTCATTTGTAGTGCTCCCAGTCCAGATGCACTCTACCAATGAGGGGTCATTTTTACCATAGGCAATGTTGCCTAGTAACATAGTTGACACATACCATCTTTATCTGTTTCCAGGGAAACCAAGTTAAGAAGTTAACCAAAGGTCAGATTCTCATGCAAAAAGGAAAAGAGTTTTTGTTAACTCTTTGCTTGCACCATCCAAATACTTATTTACTACATAGCCTGAGAAACCCGTCCAATGTCCCTGTGAAGCACGCATTCTTACATCTCATATATGCTACAACTATGTCCCAGAATAGAATAATACAGACATGGCCACATTTGCCACTCTGTGTCCTCTCTCTAACAACCAAGAGTCAGGTCCAGTGATCCTTCACCCCATGCCTGCCCTTCGCATCAGCCCCCACCAACAGTCCCTTTCTTCAAAACTCAAGTGTAGGTGGCTCTTTCACACATGCACCACTTGTATAAATACCCAGGGGTGTCAGTTTCCGTAGATCTGTATGATCTTAACAGATTATTAATTCAGCCCAGGAGTCACACCAGTAAGGATCTTTTGAGTTTGACCATTCCTTACTGGGTTGTTGTGAGGATAAAATGAAAATAAAATGAGATCAGAGAGGTAAAAAGTTGAAAGGACCATAGTAATAATCTATGGTAGCTTTACTGCTTGGAAAAAATGTGAGTGAATTCCAACATGGCTGGATGGGTTTGATCTACTTAAGTGAGTAGCTCAGAGAAGTTGTGACTTCCCTAATTTAAATTATTAATGATAATAAACATTTTTACTATAAGTAGCTAGGGAAATTTTGACCAGTGAGAACCACTAAACTGAAGCCATTACACATTGAGATGTTAGAGAGTTCAGTTAGCACACGCCTGCATTAGTAAAAGGATTAAGTACTCCATTTATTCCTCTGCCTGGATGATAATAGTTTCTGTTTATTAAAATTCTTACTGTGTGTCAGGGACTGTGAAAAATGCTTTACTTATGCTCTCTTAATTAATCATCAAGTATTATTAGCCTTACTTCTTAGCAAAAACCAAAGCTCAGAGAGATTACAACACTTGCCCAAGGTCACTCAGCTGTATGTGGCAGAGCCAAAAGTTAAGTCAGGTTTAGTGTCAGTCCAAGTGCTATGTCCTGTGTTCAGTGAGATCTTCATGGAGATGGTTTATAAATTATGCATTATTCCTATTAAGCCAATCTAGACACACAGTGGGAAGAGATTCCATGTTTCCTTTGAAAATTACTTTTACCTCCTTTTATCAAAAAAAGCAAAGGGACTACTGAAATGGAAAGAAAGTTAAATTTGGATGAAAATATATGTGAGACAAAGGGAAATTTTCATTTTATGTAAATTTCTCTACTTTATATTATTACCTGTTCTAAAATGGAGTTGACAATACAAACGATTTTAAAAGGGCATAAAGTACAAAGAGGAATAAAGAAAAATAGAGCATAGTATGCTGGTTCTGAAGTCTCCACTCTGCAGCTCATCTTGTCAGAGTCCTTTTAAAGGAAATAGTAATTACAACTCATTATCTACCTTGAAGACCTGCTAAATAACATGAGAACAGGTTCCAAATCAATAGAATCCTATTTGAGATGTTAGAAGTGTCACTGGTTCATTATAGTGGAAAGTTTAATAGCTCTTCCAAAAACTTTTCAGCTACATGTTTTGTCTACTTATAATGTACTTGAACACATATTCCTGCCAAGAAGAAAAATTAAACTAAATTCTTCCACTATGGCTAGCACTTTTCTACTTTGTTCTGATTAATTCATAGATCTGTGCAACGAAAGAATTTGCAATTGGCAAGCAAAATTCTAAATTAGGCAGTTTAATTGTCAAGTAAATTTTAAAACTTGCATGAGGGGTGGAAAAAAAAATAGAAATGTAGACATGTTGGCATTTGGAAACCATAAATGGATATTTTCTTGTAGGTCATGCCAATCTAAGACAGGGGGGAAAAAAAAGAAAGACTTTTTGATTCTGTCAGATAAAATAACAGTTTCTTTAGGAAACTTTAAGAAATCCATTCCATCATAATCTTCCAATGAAGGTAAATGTAATGAAATTTTATAATTTATTTCCTTCCATTCTTCTTAAGACATTTTCTTAGCAAATAGCTACATAAATACAATTACCTATATGTGTTAAAATTTTAATTTAAAATCATTTTCTCTCTGCTTAAATTATAGTGCAAAAAAATAGTTGTATATAAAAATTAAAGGTGGATTTTATTGGAATGATTTCTTCCTCCTAAACTTTATTTATGTGAGATATCAAAGAAAAACAGGGAACGAACATTTCCTATTTACTTTGTTTTATTTGATCATGTAATTTTATAATACATTTTGATTTCTATAAATTCTTATTTCTTGACCCAGATTTCATTGTTTTCTATTAACTTGCTCAAGCATTAAATTAAGTTAGAGTAATGTTAATTGCAGTGTGTGTGGGAGTCAGCAACCTTTTAAAAGTGGTGCACCTTTTTATGACACCTGAGCTGAAGTGCCGGGGTAACTAGAGTGGGTACTGGATGTCCAAACACAACATCTAGGACGGAGGTCGCACAGAGTGGGTAAGCAACCCTAAAAGGTCTTGGCTTCTCAAACTACCCCACCTACCGTTTCCATGTTTTCTACTACAGTCTAGAAGGATTTACAGTCTAGAAGGATTAGACCCATTCCTTATTCATAACTTAACAAGACTTGGGTTTGTTTATTAATTTTTGTTTTTGTTGTGTGGGGTTTTTTGTTTGTTTTGTTTTGAGACAGAGTCTTGCTCTGTCAGCCAGGCTAGAGTGCAGTGGCACAATCTCGGCTCACTGTAACCTCTGCCTCCCAGGTTCAAGTGTTTCTCCTGCCTCAACCTCCAAAGTAGCTGGGATTACAGGCACCCCCTCACCACCACCTGGCTAATTTTTGTATTTTTAGTAGAGACAGGGTTTCACCATCTTGGCCAGGCTGGTCTTGAACTCCTGACCTTGCAATCCACCCACCTTGGCCTCCCAAATTGCTGGGATTGCAGGCATGAGCCACCACACCTAGCCAACAAGATTTATTGTAACTACACTTTTTTTTTCTAATACATGATGGAGATTATCAAAAAGGGTGAAAGGAAGAAAGAGGTCATCAGTCTCTTTTGGATGCTCACTATACGCCAAGAGATGGATCAGGCGTTTTATTTAAGTATTCTGCATATACGTTGCCTAGTGAATCCTCAAAGCATACCTGTAGAGTACATTTTATTAACCACACTTAATGGCAAGGAAACTGAAGCTCAGTGAATTTGGTGATTTGACCAAGTATTTTTTATTATAAAGTGATAGAACAAGGATTTGAGATAAAACTGCTTGAAGTTTGGGTTGGGAGGTGAGTTAGTTGAGCAAGGAGAAAGTGAAAGGAAATTTAGAGCAGGGGCATTTGAAGGGAAATCATTCATTTATTCTTTCAACAACTATTTAATTAGCTATTAAGTGTCAACCCCATGCCAGGTACTAGGGGAAGCAGGAGTGAATGACATCTTTGTGGACAGTCTACTCCTGTTATTTGGAAACTGAGTGGCCAGGAACAACATAAGCAAACTTAGATATGTAAAAAGAAGATAGAAGGTACCAAAGGCAAAATTTGGTTTCCATCTATTTATTGAGAGACTCAACTTAAACATACAGTCTTCTGATTGTAAGGCCCTGATCTAGTCTTGGGCTAAGGTCTTACTCAAGAGTCAATCCTAAGAAACTTATTGTTGGAAAGTAGGGACTGTGATTCTGCCGACTAAACATTTTGAGAGAGCTTTAGTGAAGGAAAGCCTTTGTCAACCTCCTCAGTGATCTAAAGGGCACCGGTGTTAGAGGCGATACCTAGATTCTGTTTCTCCATTGTATCGTTCCCTAAACGGACTCTGACACTTAGAAGATGCTTTACAAATAATTTGAGAAGGAAGGAAGGAAGAGAGAGAAAGAGAGAGGGTGGAAAAAAAAGGAAAGGGAGGAACAAATCTTCCTGGTCCTTCGCTCCATTTCTACCTGTCCTCCCCAGGGCCTTCTGATGTAAGCAGAGTTCACGCGTTCAAATCCAGGGGCTAGAATTGTCCTGTGTATTCAAAATGTTGCTCAGACCTGCTATCATCTAAGTCCATTTTGTATAGGTATTTCCTTTCATTTGAAGGTAAGTTGTATCTTACAGTATCTGAGGTGAAAAGAAAAGCATTGGTCTGACAGAGGTCGTCTACCATTCATAGTCTCGAAACTAGAACATTTTGCTGACAAAGAGAAATGTATTTTTAAGCCTGAGCGCTCTTAAAAGAAAAAAAAAAAAAAAAAAAACCCTTCCATGGTAGTCCTTTAGCTGGGCTATTTCTGCCAGCTCCCCGGCTATGAGCACAACACATTCTTGCAGTTCATCACGTCTCTTGGCTGGAGCCTGCCTTTGATGGTTGGCGGCCTGTGCTTCTTCTCATTAGCTGTGCGTCCACCCGCCTGCGCTGATCGGAACCCTCCCCGCGCCCCCGCCTGCTGCCCTCGCCCCCCAGCCCGGACCCGCACGCCGGCCGCTGTCTCTCCCCAGGCCGGGCTGCCGCTGGCATGGCAGGAGGCAAGCGAAGGAGAACGAGCAAGATCGTTGACTTCTTTCAAAAGTAAATGCTGTGGGTCAGCAGCCTTTCGTTCAGAAATAAGACCTAGCGAAACGGAAAGCCAAGGGCAAAACGAAAAACACTAACAGAACGGAGAGAAAGCAGAAGTGTGCTGACTGGAGAGAAATAAAGAGAGGCGGAAAAGGTTAAGAGGGAAAATGCCCATTGAACATCACTTTGGCAGCCAAATGTTTCCTACGGTCACCAGTTTGTCTCGATTTATCTTCTATAAGGAAATTTTATCTACTTGGAGGGTATTCTCTGTTTAACTAAGTTATCTGAGTGACAAAATATTCCTTTTTTTTTTTTT
>PVKP010033353.1:0-12580 GCA_004027715.1 Plecturocebus donacophilus | reverse complement strand
CCATGTTGACCAAGATGGTCTCGGTCTCTTGACCTCGTGATCCACCCGCCTCGGCCTCCCAAAGTGCTGGGATTATAGGCGTGAGCCACCGCGCCTGGCCTAAAATATTCCCTTTATTTGGTGAATTCTGTTTTCTCTGTGACCTGTTCATAAATTAAGAATTAGATTGAACCAAAGATGTTTGGTTCAGCCCGAAAGTTGCTTTTGATACGCACCAATTTTTCTTTCTCATTTTCTCTTTTGTGTGGTAGCTTTTGATTAGCAATTTCAACCCTTGGATTACTTTCCAGAGTAACTGAGAAAGTACGTTCTCTCAACACGTCTTCACAGTGTGATTCGACAACTCTGACCCCAATCTATTCATACCACACAACTTAAGAATGCAGGTTAACTTGCACTGTGTTTCTTTTTTAAAAACGGGTTATGAATGGTAAGAAAGGAATATTGAAGGAGTAAAGGACTTAATCTTTGATGGTGTTCGGAGAGTATCATAGACATCTGAGATTTGGGGAGATCTCAGACATTCGCAAATCTATAACCTTCAC
The DNA here is from genome assembly GCA_004027715.1 of Plecturocebus donacophilus. Classification (NCBI taxonomy): domain Eukaryota; kingdom Metazoa; phylum Chordata; class Mammalia; order Primates; family Pitheciidae; genus Plecturocebus; species Plecturocebus donacophilus. The sequence goes on along the minus strand of PVKP010033353.1, from coordinate 12,035 downwards.
CTCACAGATGAGGAAGCTGAGGCTGAGAGGTGAACTCCCCTCTGCCACACACAGCGTAAGTGGCAGGACCGGGATTCACCCAGGGCTTCTTAGCCCCAGTTCTTTTCTCATTCCATGGTATGCAGGCACTGTCCTCTCTCCCACCGCAGATAAAGAATGGCTTTTTGTCCTAGCTCCAACAGTTAATATAGAACTTGATGGACAAAAATGACTTTCCTCAGTACGGGTGACCAGGGATATCTATATAACCTAAGACTCCAGATACAGGAAAACCTTTGAGCAAATTAGAAAAATTAAGGACATCCCTTAGGATATGTCCACCACCACCACCCCATCCCCACCCACCCACTGTGGGTTCCAGGCTTGGTGAAGTGCAGGCTGGATATATTTCAGTCTTAACTTGCCTCTTCAACCAAGTGTTCTGGTGTGGACAAAACCTCCATGACTGTATCTGCAGGGGTCCTGTCCAGAGAGCTTGCATGGATCAAGTGACACCAAGGGCAGGCATATCCTGATTCACAGAAAGTCATCCTGATGCTTTGATCTGGAACAAGAGCCCTTTCATTACAGTGGATGAAGACAAAAATACCTCATCTTCAAGGACTTTAATGACTTAGTTTTTCCTCAACAACTTTCATTTCCAAATAGGTAAGATGGATTCATCTCTGAACAAAATCGGACAGTCAGAAAAACTTGCCAATGGACCTCTTTTTCTCTTGATTCATTTCTTTTCAGCAGCTAATGCTTGTGCATCATCCCAGCTACCTTCACTGTTGTTCTTTCCTGCCTTCAGTCGCAATCCTTTCTAAGATGTTGGCTAATCATGGCCTCATGGATTCATTCCAAATATAATTATTGAGCACTCCCTCTGTGCCAAGATTAAGGTTTCTCCTAGGGTTTTTGTGTTTTAATAGGAATTCTTAAGCCTAGCACAATGCCTGGGACATAATATATACTCAATAACCATATGAAAATAGAGGAAGGGAGACAATGGGGGGCATTTTATACCCAGAGAATGGTGGAATTCGTGCAATAGGCAGGGAAGGGAAAAAGTGGGAGCAAAGAACCTTTACAACCACCCTACCTGTCATGACAAATAGGTTGTGTGTTCTGACCCATATTCTACAAAATACTTAGAGCATCAATGCAACCACGTGAAAACTGTTGGCTGGCACCTAGAGTCCACCTCCAGAACTCTCCCAGGCATGCCTCCCTCTTGCCCAGCCAGATAACCCAGCACTTCTGAGACCTAAGAATTTTGGGACCCTGTTCTTGTCCCACAGCTTGGTTCCCGTTGTTTATGCAACCCCTTGGTTAGCAACACAGTCTTGCATTCCTACCTTACTTAGCTTTTAACCTTCATACTCCTACGAGGTGTGATTTCTGGGATTTCCCTCTGCCTTTGTGTACTCCACACCTGCCTTTGTCTCCATGGGCCCTAGGCTCTGACCCCTTACTCACCTTATTGACATAGATGATTACCTTCATCTACTTATTTTAAGTCCATTATAGAAGTTACAACCAGAGTTACCACCAGCACTTAGAAAACTGTTTCTTTGAATGCCGTTGTTAGAAGTCTACTCTCCATTTTCTTCCTATTAGGATAGTAACTGTGTGTTTTTCTAATCCTTTCAAGTGAAAGTTCCTAGAAAGAAAAACTGCCCCATAGTTACCTCTATGGCACCATTATTGTTTAGTGCAGTGCTTCGTGCAGAATCGTTGCCTGCCCCAATAATATTTTGTGATAGTTGAATTATTCAACCAGACATTCTATCATCCATTTAGTTTTTGTTGTTGTTTTAACCAGAGGAAATGAACAGGGATTTCTCATCAATTCTGGTCTTCCTCTGATGGGAAAATTTTTATATTAAATGCAAATTACTTTACCATCTGTGTGCAGCATAAGTTCCGGAATCCTTTCCCTTTATATGGGGAGACCGGATTTCCATCACTGACCATTAAAGTATATTTGGCAGCCCTTGTAGCTCTTTCTCTGTAGCCCAGATGGCAGAGTTGTTTTTTTTTTTTTCTTGTTTCCACTTGAGAACTTTTATAAGGCTTCTTTATGTTGTTCCTTTTTTTGAAGTACTTTTCTGTTCCTGGACAGGAGGGTTGGACCTTCTGCCTGGACTCCCTGTCTGTACTCTTTAGTCATAGTGCTGATTCTAAGAGAGAAAGCAAATTTTGCTAGTTAGAACCAAAATCCATTTGCTAATGTGTCTGATCCTTTGTGTTCCTGTTTGTAAAATGATATTGGTATTAGCTGTTGATCCTTCCTTCCTTCAGTTGATATAAAAGTAAAGTAATAAGTTAGCTGATCTAAGATAAAGATGATGTTCTTTGTGTGTTCCCTAGAGAACCCAGTCCTAAAAGGTGGTACCCAGACTACAGAATGTTAAGGATTCGCTGGGTGGTGGCTCATGCCTGTAATCCCAGCACTTTGGGAGGCTAAGAGGGCAGATCACTCAAGGCCAGAAGTTTGAGATCAGCCTGGCAAACATGGTAAAACCCCATCTCTACTAAAAATACAAAAAATTAGCCAGGCGTGGTAGCGCACGCTTGTAGTCCCAGCTACTCAGGAGACTGAGGCGGAAGAATTGCTTGAACCCAGAAGGTGGAGGGCACAGTGAACAGAGATCGTACTGTTGCACTCAAGCCTGGGTGACAGAACTAGACTCCATCTCAAAAAATAAAAGAATGTTAAGGATTGGCTGGTAACAAGCATCATCTTAACAAGGACTTGGTTGAGCTGTATGACATTGGGTAAATAAGGAAGATGGAGAAAGATGGGGAAGCAGGCCTGGCTTAAAGACAAAGGGGTAGGACGGGAGCCAGTGGTGAAGGACTTTTGTTTTCAGGAGAAAGATTTTAGACTTTATACAGTAGGGAATTACATTGGGATTTTAAATAAAAGTAGTGACATGATTAAATATGGGTTTGAGAAAGGTGGCTCTGACCTCAGTGTGGAAGACCAGGGGAGGTTACTGCAGTAGTCCTTGAGAAAAAAGAGAAAGTGGCAGGGTGTGGTGGCTCAGACCTGTAATCCTAGCACTTTGGGAGGCAGAGGCAGGTAGATCACCTGAGGTCAGGAGTTCGAGACCAGCCTGACCAACATGGAGGAACCCCGTCTCTACTAAAAATAAAAAATTAGTTGGGCGTGGTGGCACATGCCTATAACCTCAGCTACTTGGGAGGCTGAGGCAGGAGAATTGCTTGAACCCGAGAGGTGGAAGTTGTGGTGAGCCGAGATCGTACCATTGCATTCCAGCCTGGGTGACAGAGTGAGACTCTCTCTCAAAAAAAAAAAAGAAAAAAAAGACAAAAAGAGAAGGGCCCAGATCCAGGCAGATGATGGAAACTGGGAGAAAGGACCAAAGATTTAACAGGCTTTCAGAAAAAAAAAATCATTCCTGCCAGCTAGTTTGGCTTCCTTGCTGTTTCTCATACATCAGGCACACTCTTGCCTTACGGAGGTTCCTACTGACTGGAACGCAATGGAATGCTCTTCCTCCAGATGACTATGGCTTACCTCCGTAGACTCTTCAAGTTTTGCTTGAATACCACCTTCTTTTTTCTTTTTTCTGAGATGGAATCTTGCTCTGTCGCCCAGACTGGAGTGTAGTCGTGTAATCTCGGCTCACTGCAGCCTCCACCTCCAGGGCTCAAGTGTTTCTCCTGCTTCAACCTCCTGAGTAGCTGGGACCATAGGCACCCACCACCACACCAGCTAATTTTTTTTTTTTTTTTTTTTTTTTTGTATTTTTAGTAGAGATAGGGTTTCACTATGTTGGCCAGGCTGGTCTTGAACACCTGACCTCAAGTGATCTGCCCGCCTCAGCTTCCCAGAGTGCCAGGATTATAGGCATGAGCCACCACACCTGTCCTTGACTATCACCTTCTTAATGAGCCCTGCTGTAACCAACCTACTTAAAAATCCATACTCTCACCAAAAGCCATGTGTTCAGAATGTTCATAGCAGCAATATTTAGGATAGCTAACAACTAGAAAATTGCCCATCAGCAATTGGAAGGGTAAATTAATTGTAGTATAATCACATACTGGAACATACTATACAGCAGTCAGAATGAATGATGGATCTACAACTACATGAAACAACATAGATGAATCTGATATGCATAATGTTGAAGAGAAAAAAACCTGATTAAAAAAATACATAATTTACAATTCCATTTATATATATAAAAGTACAAAAACAGACCTGAATTCCACTAATTGAAAACAGAATAATAGTTACCTTAGGCAAGGTGGTTAGTTATGAGAAGAGCACAAGGAGCTCTTTTAGACTGTTGGTAATGTTCTGTTTTCATTCTCCAAGGTAGTTACATAAAGGTCATATATTGTGTGAAAAATCAGAATTGCACATTAATGATATACTTCTCTATGTGTATATTATACTGTAATAGAAAGTTTAGAAAATGTAATTTTTACCCCAAAACTTTTCATCTCCCTTACTCTCTTTTTCTGTAACACCACCTTCTAATACATACTATAATTATGACATTTATTGTATTCTCTTTTTCATTAGATTAAGTTCTATGAATGCAATGATTTTTACATCTGCGGTATTGGTCACCTTGAAGTGTACCTGGCACATAATAAATAATAGAATGAATGAACAAACTATTGAACCAGAAAAACATGAATAGAATAGGCCAGTCTTAGGCATCCAAGGGGAACCCTGGTTTGAGGACTTGTATTGCTTTGACAGTTTCTCATTCCCGAGTGTAGCAAATAGGCTGCTAGCCTCAGGTTGCGATGACCTCTCTTCCTGCCTGTCTAAAGGCTACTTTTTCAAGGCTGCTTCTAGGCCTTTATTTAAGCTTTCTTTCTTATCTTAAACTATTTATTCTATTAGCTCCATGTCAGAAAACTTCCCATTTTCAATGTAAAGCTCAAATGCCATCTTCTCCATAAAGCCTTTCTTAGTAGCCTCAACCTCCCCTCCTCTCCCCTCCCCTCCCCTCCCCTCCCCTCCCCTCTTTTACTAAGAAGGTCTTGCTCTGTCACTCAGACTGGAGTGCCGTGGTGCGATCATGGCTCACTGCAATCTCAACCTCCTAGGCTCAAGTAACCCTTCTGCTTCAGCCTCCCAAGTAGCTGGGACTACAGGCATGCATCACCATGCATCGCTAATTCTTTAAAAAAAAAATTGTGTAGACAGGGTCTCACTATGTTGCCTAGGCTGGTCTCAAACTCCTGGGCTCAAGCCCAGGCTTCCCAAAGTGCTGAGATCTTGACCTCACAAAGTGCTGGGATTATACGTGTGTGCCACAATGCCTGGACTGGAATTATTTTCATTTATTTATTTATTCATTCATTCATTTGGCAAGTATCTATTAAGGACCTACTAAATACCATATACTATACTAATTGCCTCAGATACAAGGTTGAACAAAACATTTATGTCCTTTATGGGGCTATGTTTCAATAGAGTAGACGAACAATAGGTATATAAGGAAATGCATAAAATCATTTTGGGTACTTTGAAAAAAATTAAGCAAGGTACAGAGAGAGTGCTTGAAGTGCTATTTTAGATAAGTTATGAGGGAAGACTTCTCTATGGGCAATGCTGGAGAAGAGACCCAGATAAAGCAAGGACCATGAGGAAGAGCATTCCAGATAGAGGAAACAGCAGGTACAAACACCATGCAGTAAGAGCAAGCTTGGTCTGTGGGTCTCGTGTTGTGAATTCCTCTGGATAGGACTTAAGCGCCTAGCACATTGCTTTGGATGAGAAAGTTCTAAGTGATTGAATCATTGAACCGATTTAAAACATTGAATTTATTCAAGATCTAGTCATAATTTTTATCTATTTTGCAGTTTTCCTTAGATCAACATTTCCTAAGATGTGTTCACTAGAATGCATTCCAAATTGAATTATGCAAAGTCTAGTTTCACCACATACACCAAAATGGTTCTGTGGTTAAATGAGTATAAGGAATGATAAAGATATGTACATCAATCTAATATAGATGTTACTAAGTCCCACAGTAAAACAAACAAGCAAATAAAAAATGTCTAATACATTGTCTTCTAACCACAAACTTCCTTTTCCCATACAACACACATTACTAATGCACAAGACGGTAGAATTCCATAGAATTCAATTTGGAGCATGTTCTTCAGATTCCTTCATTTTATATTAAGTACATATTTATGGAATTCTTAATAGTTACCTGCTTTCATATTTTTATGAGTAAAATATAGTTGCCAGAATATTACATTGTTATTCTAACTATGTCACAAGAATGTGGATTTTCAACATTCTCTTTCCTAAGTTAATATGATACATATTTTCACAGCCCCACCCTGCCTAATTTTAGCCTATATCTAGTGCTCTTTATTAGCCAAGCTATCTCTTGGGATATTTTATCACTGTCAGGATTGGGAGTGAAAATATCAAGAGGCAAGTTTGTGAGCCTTGAAATAAACAAATAGCAATCAAGGAAACAGAAACAAGGTTTAGAATGCCCAGTGACAGTTCCTGGCTGGTGACACACATCCAGGCTCTGTGGGTGAATTACCTTTGAACGCGGCTCCCTCTGGAAGAAAAGATCCAGCCAATTGCTGGTTCTAACCTGTGTGTTTTTGATCTCTTCCCCTTTACATGTCCTCTGTGAATTGGCCTGCTTTATATTACTGGTGATTGCCTCAAAACTCAGAAGCCATAGTATCAATCTGTGCTTCTTTGCTCACTGATTGGAGACCTCTTTAAGTATTTATTGGTTTTCCATGGTCACCAGCCAGCTGGTGAATGCATGCTTCAGTAACAAGGCTAAATTTGCAAACAGCTGTCAAATAAAGTTGAAGCTGTCTTACAATTGTGTATAAGGGTGTTTGTCTCGAAATGCATGTGTATATACCAGAGAAAGAGCAAGAGAGAACACCTGGACTTTTTGACAAGTTTAGCCAAAGATCTTGTAGCCACTGGTGATTTTTAAAAGGGGAAAAGAGCACTTATTCTTATTTTATTATGGGTATGTCATTTAGCTTTACAGGTTTAAAGGCAGCCGAGAAACTGCAAAGCCAGAGTTGTTTTTTTTTTTCTTCCTTAGGCATTAGTTGTTGTGAAGAAAAACCAGTCAAAGTTTTGCTTGTGGGCAGAAACACCCCAGAATGCATCTGGTGACTGGGCAAAAAGCAAGTACTGGCAAGAGCCCAGGTGCACTGGCTCCTGGCTGCAGTGCGGGAACAACCTAGGCGGTGTTCTCAGACTGCGATCAAATTTCCAAGGTGGATCCAGGTCAAAATTATCTGCTCAGCTTTCACTTATCTAAGATGGTGCTCCAAGTTTAGGGTTACAGTCCTCTGAGCTGGGAGTGGAGGCTATAGGGGAAAACCCACTGGTGTTTTTAAATACCACGGAAGGTGTTTTTATCTTGTTTAAATTGGCCGCAGCACACCTGGATGTTAGAAAGGTACCGTCATTCCCGGAGAATTCAAGGCAGTAAGAATTCTTGGGCGTTAACAATTTGCAGGAATTTGGAACACAACATCTCAGCCTTGGAGTTATTTTTACAATGGGGCTTTTTGGTTAAATATCTAAATTTAAATAGATATGAATTCAGCATATTCTTGGATCTTGAGATCTAGTTTCCCTCATCATGGGCCAAGTAGGAAAGAAGAATGTGAAACCCCCAAATCACTGTGTATCCCTATTTACTATCCTATTGTGAGCTCCTAAACTCTTCTTTTCACACCAAGTGCTTTTCACCGTCTACTGCAACTGTGATTGTGGTGGCGTCCAGACCTGTTCCAGAGACTGTGAGTCAGGAATAGTGATCATGTGTTCTTTACCACCGTGTTCCTGCACAGAGTAGTGCTAGAAGAGTTTAAAATGAATGGAAGATCCATCTCTCCTAGTTGTTAAAGGAAATAAAACCCTCCAGAGTGAATTTAAAGTACTCTTCTACCCCTACTTAAAACCTGAGACATACCATCATTTTCTTCATCCCTAGACCTATATCTTTCCCCCAGCTTTTTGATTTTGTCCATTTGTGTCTGTCATTCTGGTGGGGTTAAGCGACTTATTAGATGAGATTTTCTATTTGTCATTTACCTACTTTATTATAGAATTACATATGCAGCGTCTCAAAGAATAGCTGTTTTCCACAAAAACCTATTTTAATTAAATATAATACTGTGGTAAAGGTTTTTAAAATTGCTATATTTGTGCATTATTTTATTCAGATATTCTGTTTTTTTGAGGGCTTCATTGTATGACAGGCACACTTTCAGACCATTTTCACATTTAATCCCTGTAGCCCCACTGAGGAGCCTATGTCATTAGCCATAGTTCACAGATGCCCCACTTGTGTACCAGAGAGGTTACATAACTTGCCCACAGTCACATGGAGCTAGGACTCGAATGGAGGGCTTTTGATTTCGAATTTGTCTCCCTTTCATCTCTCTGTGTGTGACGCAGTGTTGCATTTCAGGGAACAGAAATCTCCCCAGTCTCTTTTGAATATATGAAGATTTCCTGGAAGAATACAGTAGAGTCTTAGAGAACCCAATGTTGGGAGAATACCAAAAAATGAGAAAGTACGTCAGTAATCTTCCCTGTCTCTGTGCTTCTTTCCTTCTGAGATCTCATGATCTCTTGCTTCATTCTTCTCTGAAGATTCCTCTATAAAGATCTTAGTTACTTTTGCCCAGTGACTTCAGCCTGCACAGGACTTTGGGTTACCATGATACTATTTCTTCCTCCACGTGACTTTCCAGTGCCAGGAGCTAACACCTGACAGACCCAGTCTCCTATCTTCAGTAGAAATCCATATCCTCAAAAAACAAGAATTCAATTGATCTAGGCAGAGCAGATTGTTCCAAAAGAAGATGCTGTGAGAAAATAATGTGCATACCTAAAACACGCACTACTTTTTAAAAAGACACTGTATTTCTAATTTTAAAATCAAAATTACTTATTGTTGGCTTCAAATAGCTTTCTTCCATCTAGCTTGGTTTCTTCTCCACATCCCTCCCACTGATAATTGTAAGTCTACCTTTTCTTGACCTAGCTCACACTTACCCTGATTGCCTTCTTAGAGGGTACCACACAATTCCACAGTTCTAATATTTTATCTTTGTGGTAGTTACGCAAACTCTTTTCATTCTTTGGGAGTTAAATTCCACCTCCACTTCCTCAAGGTAGCTTTCCCATGTTACCCAGTGATGATGTTAGTCTGTCCTTAATCCCAGGACCTTTGCCTATGAGGATAGGTTCCTATAATTCAGAAAGCAGACAAGCCTTTTAATCTTTTAAACTAAACCTCTTGGACACTCTCGTATGGTTCCCCGTGTGACTAAGGGCATATATTTAAAACCATGTGGTTAGAATGATTAGAGTCCAAGAAAAAGCTAACTGGTCTTAATATGATCAAACCAATAACTCTGATCCGCTGATATGCCATCTTGACAAAATATGACCTCACATTTATGGTGGATAGTCTGAATCCAGTTCTCAGAGATACCATGTCTTTTCCTTTTAGAATATGCCTTTAAGATTTCTCATGATGCTAAATGATTTTGAGTGCTCAATAAAGTATCAAAAAAGATTAAGTTCTGGGCAGAACTTGAAAAGCTTCAAGTCTTTTCTTATTACTTTTCTACTTCCACAACAATTTTTTGCATTAGAAAAGGAGCTTTATAGTAAGCTGATGGAATTATTTTTAATTAAGTGGTTTAATAAATAACAAATGTTTTTAAACAGAAGCAGTCTCTCTGTCATACACACACACATACACACACACACACACACACACACACACACACACACACACACGCATCTCTCTCAAAGTATTTGACCTACTGCCCTAACTGGCTGGCTGTGCTGTTTTAGAAGCAATGAAAGGACAGGGCGATGGGGGTCAGATTCTGTGCTTCTGGATTTGTTGTTAGTCATTAGATACAAACAGTACAAAACCCAAACTTTATAGGTGATCATTATGTTATTATATATCTTTATGAGGCGCATTCCCCTCAGGCCACCTAAAGTACTAGAATGTTTTGGGTGTTGAACTATTTAACCATAATTATTACAACTAAAACCTCATTAAATGTATCTAGTAAAATAGATTCAATGCTTCCACTTAGTTTAAGAAAAAGAGCTATAAGGAATATTGCTCTTTCCCCCAAAGAGTTTAAAATTCAAGGATTGGCCAACAATAGGGAGTGAGGGATAAAAATAATAGGAAAGAAAAGATTTTCCTTAAAACCCTTTGTGAAGTGTTTTTTGTTTTCATGCCTAACAACTGAAGCCTTCCTCATCTTTGCTTCTGGGAAGAGTTTCAAGCCTAAGAAACACAATTGGAAACCTGCCGTGTTGCAGCCCATCCCCTGTTAGTAATTCCAACTGGATCCAAATTGAGTATCTCCCTTCCAAGAGCTCTCTGAAAAAAATCTCATGATAAGAGATGAAACCTAGCCAGTGCAACCTGGAAGGTTGCACATTTACCCTCTGTCACTAGGTTTGCCCAGACATGACCCAGGGTACACTCTCCTCTTCAATGTGCTCTCTCACCAGACCACAACTTTTCCCCCAAGTCAGTTCCTCTGCCATGCACCATCCAAAACAAAAATAATCAGAATCTGCTGGAATCCATTTCTTCAAAAATTTTTGAGCATTTACAGTGCATCATGTCCAGTGCAAGATTATGTACACACAATTCCTGTCTTCAAGGAGCTCACAGTCTCTGAAGGACTTACAGACTTGAAGCTGTTACCTAAGCATAAGTTCATTTATTTGTTAAACATTCTTTATAGCATTCCTGCCAGGCATTTTAATGGGCACTGTGGTAGACACAAGTAAAGCATGGATTCTTATTGTCTGGAACTTACAAGCCTAAGAAGATAAGACAGAGAAATAACTATAATGTAGGGTACTACATGATAAATGTTGCAAAAGTGAAAGTAAAAATAATTGTCCCCAGGGCAGGTAATGATTTGGAAATAACTTGGATACAAGGTAAGATTGAGCAATGCCAGGAAAAGGAATTTGAGGAAACTGAACAGCAGTCATCTTAGGAGGTTACACTAGCACATTCCATGCCATTTTTTAAAAAAGTGCTTAAATAACATGTATTAGTTTTGTTGTCTTTAGAAGTAAAATAAGCTGTAGACCATTTCAAGGGAGAGTTTCCTTGTTTTTAAAATTAAGCTATAATTTACATACTACAAATTTCACCTTTTGGATACATAAGTGCCCCAAGTTTTGACAAATGTATACGTATGCAACATAACCACAAACTATGAATAGAATTTACATCACCTTTGTAAATTTCTATGTCCCTTTGTCATCAACCTCTTCCCCTTCCTTTAGTCCCAGCCACCACTGGCATATCCCTATAGTGTACAATTGTGTTTAAATGGATCAGACAGCATATACCCTTTTGCCACTGGCTTCTTTCACTTAGCATAGTGCATTTGAGAGTCAATCTTGTGAGTTTATGTATCAGTAATTCAATTCTTTTTAGTGCTAAGTAGTATTATAGTATATGAATGTATTATAGTTTGTTTGTCTATTCATCAAATGAGAGACATTTGAGTTGTTTCCAATTTGATTTTTGTGGAAACATAACTTTTTATTTATTTATTTATTTTTTAGAATAAAAAGAATGAAAGAGAGAAAGAGGAAGAGATTTTAGAAAAAGAGAGAAAAGGAGAAAGAAAGAAACAGCAAAAGAAAGAAAAAAAAGAATGAAAGAGAAAGAGGAAGAGATTTTAGAAAAAGAGAGAAAAGGAGAAAGAAACAGCAAAAGAAAGGAAAAAAAAGAATGAAAGAGAGAAAGAAAGATGAAGAGAAAGAGGGAGAGAGAACGGGATTCTTGTTTTATTGCCCAGGCTAGAATACAGTCTAAAAATGGGTATTAAAAACCTCTTTTATGCCAATAATTGTGCTTAACAATGGAGACAGGAAGGAATAGGGGATGAAAATAACAAATAAGCAGCCAACCAATATTTTATTTAAACCTGTGAAATGCTATACAATTGCTGGGGAGTGATTTACTTCCAATTAT
>PVKP010033352.1:0-24777 GCA_004027715.1 Plecturocebus donacophilus | reverse complement strand
TTTCTCCTTTTCTCTCTTTTTCTAAAATCTCTTCCTCTTTCTTTCTTTCATTCTTTTTATTCTAAAAAAAAAAAAAAGGGCGACTGCAAATCCTCCTGTAGTGCCTGATGGTGAAAGTACCACTGAGATCAGCCCTTCCCATCTCCCATCTCACCTATGACAAATCTATCCTCCTCTTTACATCATGCTAATGGCATGCTCCACCCAGGACTGTAAACTTCCGGAGGTAGCAAGCTGGGCCAGTCCTGACATTTCACCACTGAGCTCTATACTGATTGGTCCAAAAATGGTCAAGAGCCCAAAGCTCAGCCAATCAGAGACAATCATTTTCCTGGGATGCCTTCTTTGAATGAGAATCAAAAGAAGGTGGTCCTTTCCTCTAGTGGCGGAAACTAAAAGAGATGGGTGCAAAGCTGTGTGTGGCCCTGTTTCCCACCCAAAAGCAAAGCTAGTCAGGGGTGATAGAGAATAAAGTCTCCCCACAGAGGGTAGCTGCGCTAAGAGATTCCTGGAACATGATGAGTTCCAGTTCTGGGTGGCCCCTACAAATACTCTTGCCTTATGTGAGTATGAACTACAGAGTCTGTGCCCAGCAGTGCTACTGTAGCATCCCTTCTGGACCAGTTCTGTTGTGTGACTTTGGCCACTGATCCACCACTCCTCCTGGTTCTCTGGTGTTCAAGGATACTCTAAGCTACCCAACTCCATCTAATAATCTCCTTTGCTGCTTTACTGCTTAAATAAACAAGCCCTGGTTTCTGCTTACAACTACGAACACTGATGCTGAGAGAATACCACCACTGTCCTCCCAGGAGACCCTAGAAAGAAGACATCTCAAAGCAATGCCAACCCAATCAGGGCTGAGAATAATCAGGATCTCACTGTTTCCAAGGACTCTTGTTCCCCGAGAGCAAGCCATCTCTTCCAAGAAATAGCTTCACAAGGTCATCGCTTCACAGAACATGGAACATCCCAGCACCATTTATGCAGGCAGCTCTTCCATATTTACAAAGCCTGTTTATGTCTGCTATGTCATTTCATCCTCAGAACAACTCTGGGCAATGAGCAGGACAGGCCTGAGACTGTAAGTCTCATTTAATTTAAGAGGAAGCGAAATGTTGGAGAAATAACATCTCTGAGTTGCATGCTATCCCAATATGCTTAAAAGGAAATAAGAAAATCAACATTACTTATACTTAAATGGCACTTACTATAATGCCAGACATTGCTCTAAGTGCTTTACATGCATTAACTCATTTAGTTCTCCTCATGACCCTGTGAGGTTGGTGCTATTATGGCTCTCATTTTACAGATAAGGGAACTAAGGTACAGAGAGTTTAAGGTCCTTGCCTGAGGTCACACAGCAGGTAAGTGGCAGAGCTATGGCACAAACCAGAGTCCATACTCTTAATTGCTACATTAAATAGGGCAAGAGGAGCAGTCTTTCTAGGGTCCAGGTTTCTTGGCCCTCACCCTCCTTGACGTGAGAGGAAGTTCTAGAAGTTTGGGCTATGAGTGGACCCTGATCCCCCACAGCTTAGGCTGATCTAAATGCAGGTGCCTCACACTAAAAGCCTGGAAGGGAAGTGTGCTAACAGAGCAGGTGCTGAATTGCAGAAAAGTTAAATTTGGAATGGGAGCATCGAAGGCTGCAATAAGAGCAAGGAGGGTAAAAACCAATTTCAAAATAGAGCCCTAGGCAATGATTTGGAGAGAAAAACTAATATATGTGGTATCACATAATAACTGTACAATGCCTTCCATTTACCTCACCCTTTCCTTTGGAGGAGGCCTACGAAGTTCACAATTGCTATTACAATTCTTCCTTCTTGAAGCTCATGACCTCCTGAGGATGGCTGTGGCCTTAGTCCTTAAATGCAGGAAAAAAGGAAGCACCAAAATATCAATGCAGAAATCACAGAGTGGCAAAGTATCTATCAAAGTCAACTGCCTGGGCTTGAAAGCTGATAGGCAGAAGCTAGTACAGTGAAAATCAATTCAGCAAAGGATTGTTCTCATAAAACTGTCAGACAAATACCCAAATTTGCTCTAGGAGAATTGGCCACTGCCATTTTACCTCTAGGACAGAGGCAGGAGAAGGAGATAGAGGGGAACAAGCAGGGTGAAGACAAGGGGCAGAAGATAAACAGCAGGAATGGGCCATATGTGACAAAATTAAGAGACAATAAGGTTCTGGTCAGACAAAGCCCATTCATTCACAGATAAAGCCATGAGCAAACCAAGATAACATATCCTCAGGGAATCAATGACTCGCTCATCTGGCAAATTCATCATTCGGCATACTGGCTGTCATCCAACTGGCCTGGTACTCCCACTGGGGTCTCCTTTACAGTATAGAGAAAAGCAGAGGAACTAGCCCTCCCTCCTTTCTTTCCCCACCAGCTTTGCCTTGGACAAAAAATACTCTGTGCCTTCTTCTCACCAAACCAGTTCTCTGGAAATGATATGTTCATTGTTATCACCCTGTCCTGGTATTGTTTATTTTCTCTTTTTACTCATTTTATACCCAGCCAAATATGACTATCCGCTCCTCTTCACATGATCTCTACATCCCCATCCCAACACCCCTACTCATGTTGTTACTTACATCTCCAATGACCTCTCTCATCCTCTTGGGTGACTGCTCTGTTTCAGTGTACAAACTAAGTTACCAAAGGAATTCAATTCAGGTGACAGTTGCAGAATTCTGTAATATAATCATAATCATGAATTTCATACTTAAAGTGGAGGTATTTTATAATAGATAGATTACATTTCAGTAAAGCTTTTCTTTTAAGTCATCTAAGAGTTGTAAGGATCCACCATGTAATTTTGAAGATCACACTGTCTAATGAAGGGAAAGACTATATGATGGAAATGTCACGAGAATTTCTAAGACACACAAGAAATTATTTTTCAAATGTTCAGATGACATATGATGCTTCTACAAAGGAAACAGCTTTATCCAAAGCAAATTATTTGCAAGGATAGAGCTTCTCATGCCTTGCTCCTGAAGCAGAAGTGATACCCATATCCCAGTTAGGTACACATTTTAAAAATAAAATGGGTTTGAAAAATAATTGCTTTTCATCCAGGCCCCAGGATTTATTAGCTGTGTGACTTTGGACAAATTAATTTTTCCTAATCTATAAAGTGGGCATAATAGCATCTACCTAAGTTAAGAGAATTACATCAGGGATGTTTACAAAGCACCCAGCCCAATGCCTGGCATAACACAAGCCCAGGCACACTGCCAAGGTAGTCTATGTTTGTTCTTTTTCCTCCTTCCCTGAAAACTACAGTCAGAATGAGCATGAAGTGAATGAAACAGGTAAAGGCAGTCCCCAGTTTTACCACTTCTCATTTCTCCCTGGTCTGTATCTTTAACAGTCTGTCTAGAGAGATTTCCAGTTCTCTCTACCTTTCCCCAATCAGCTTTATTATCCCAAAGTTTCTTCTGTGTCAAAACAGGCAAAAGCAAATGATATATGAAATTTTTATTTACCAAACATGTGTTACACATCAAATTCACCAAATATCTGTCGAGTGTCTATCGCTATACTTCCAGAGTGGTGCTTGGAACAAGGCTAGGAACACTTAGCACATGGCGGGTCAGGACTTCACTTTACAACAGTCTCTTTTCAGACTCAGTCTCATGGAACACATCATAATTTGAAAGCAAGAATCGTCACTTTCCTGCTCAGCTGGGTTACTCTTGAGGGTAGAAATTCACAGAATCAAACCAAACTTAAATAATCAAACTAGATTATTTAAGTCTTTCCTGGGAAAGAGGAGAAATCTATATTTTAATGTTTCACTCAGACATATACCAGAAAAACACTGGACTGGCAATCTGGAATTCTAGTTCTATCTTGCACCTATTGTTAATAATCATGTAATTTTCAGCAAGTCCCTTTTTCTCTCTAAACCTCAGATTTCTCATCTGCAAAACAGGAATTTAGAATGGGATCTGGATAGCCCTAGGTCTTATACTGGGTTGAATAGTGTACCCCCCAAAATTTCTGTTCACCTTGATTACAAATGTAATCAAGTTAAGATGAGGGTAAACTAGGGTGGATTTCTGTAACACAAGGCTTGGGAGGACAAGCAGCGGTGCAGACCTTCCTGATCCTAGAGACCCAGTGCAACTCAGAGTGGTCTGTATGTGGAGGCTGCACTCCAACTGTGAATTATAGATCTGTAGGGAGCAAGGCACAGTAATGGATTACAAACAGATTCAAATCATTCTGGGGACCTCTTCTCAATTTTATTTCCTCTTTTTCTTCCCTGGTGTTCATCACCATCCTAAATGTAGATTATCATTTTCATGTATGACTTTATGAATTTTCTGCACGTTTGAGTCTCTATTCAATTGAACTACAGTAGATTCTAATCCTGCGACTGGTATCCTAACAAAGTGAAGCAAATTTTGGCACAAAGAGGGAAGGAGACCACGTGAATACAGAGGCAGAGCCTGGAGTGATGCACCTTCCAGCCAAGGAACACCAAGGGTTGGTGTCAACCACCAGAAACTCAAAGAGGCAAGAAATAATTCTCTCCTAGACATTTTGGAGAGGGCATGGCCCTGCTAACATCTGTTTTGGACCTCTAGTTGCCAGCACTGTGAAATGAAAAAAGTTTGTTGCTTTAAGTCATTCAGTTTGTGGTACTTTATTAAAGCAGTCCAAGGAAATTAATATAAGTCTCCTTAGACTACATGCTAATGCCAGCTGATCAGTAGTGTCTGCTTGGAGTGGTGTGCTGAAAAGAATTCTGAGGCTACATAAAATACAGGGAGCAATTCTTAACATCTGCCTGAAAGAGTTAAAAACAGTGACGGCAAGTATGCCTTGTTTTTGACATCCCTGTTACAGATAATCATTAAGATATCTTTATGCATTGATAATATTTAATTCTATAATATTAAATCCATATGCCCTGACAGGAGTAAAGGCATTGTGACTAGAAAAAGTATGGACAGAGGGTCATGCCTTCCACCTAACCACTGCGTCCAATTTCTCCCAGATAAGAGCAGCATCCTTCTACTACGGTCATGGCCTGTGATTCTGTCACCCTCTTGGCTTTGCCTTCCACAAAACAGATCTGAGATTAAATTGACAGAGACCTGAATCCATTTTCCAACTGCCACTATGTAAAGAGTATGACCAGACCAAATTTGACTTATAGCAGCAATATGGCCAATAAATGAAACATCCCAAAGGCAGCAGAAGCCACAGAAGGACCAATGCTTAACTGAGAAATATTTAGAAGAAGTCAGTCTTCTAGAGCCTTTTAGGGGCCCAGATAAGACGAGTAACAGCTCACGCAGATGCACCCCACTGTGTCTGCCTCTCCTCTGCCAAACTATCCCTGACACCAGGTCAGGCTACTGCTAGACAGCACCTGGGATCCAAAACAAAGGTCAAAATGGTGACGCTTTGTTGTCAAAGACGGAGTAGAGTGCCCCTTTCACACAAAGCGTACTATTCTTTGGGACATGGTCTTCCTCCACTGTGGCAACTCAATCTACTGAGCTCGTCACTTGCCCACATGCCCTAGGAAGTGCTCGTATATTGTCAAGGGTCAAATCTCCCCGGTGCTCATCTCTGGCCCAGCACCCAGCACATGTGGATGAGCCACGGGTGGCAGCTCCCTGTTTCTTCCTCCACCCAGACTCTCTTGTTTCTCCACCCAGTTCTCCCAGCTCTCTTGCTCAATGAAGGAATGAGAACGTTTCTTTCTGAGAAATGTAGGCCCCTCTGTACTGCCAGCAATGAAACTTTCTACTACCAACTCACCAGGCTCTCTCCAAATAAAGCCCTCTTTTCTGTTCTCTTTTGTCTGCCTTGACAAAAATTCCTGCCAAAGAAGTTGGCAGTTTCTTAGTTTCCAGTCCTGCCCAATCCTAAATCCATCCATCTTTCCCCATCCTCTCAGCCACCTCCCTCACCTGAGCTGCAGCCTCCTCTCTCCAGACCCCTGGGTTAGCCCCTTGCTGCCTGCAGGCCTTCTGCTGTGCCCAAAACAGCCTTGCAAAACTGAGCATATGATTCTGTCATGCCCTATTCAAAATCATTCAGCGGCTTTCAAATAAAGACCAAAATTCTAGAGTAAATCACAAGGTTTCCTCGATCCCAATTCATTGAAAACAACTGAAAAATTGTAAAATAAAATGAACTGCTTGAAAAATGAATGAAAAAGATACACAAAATACTAGCTTCAGCAGACACAAAGTTGCTCTGTCCAGTTTCACTGAAAGTTTACTCTCCATTCCGTGCCTAGTTCCCTACAGATCTATCACTCAGTTGGAGTGCAGCCCCCCAACACAGACTACTCTGAGTAGCACTGGGCCTGTAGGATCAGCAAGGTCTGCATCCCTGCTTGCCCTCCAAAGCCTTCTGTTGCAGGAATTAAGCCCCGCACTCCCTCACTTTCCTGTTTCCTGCTACCTGCTTCCTTCTGACTCATGGCTTTTTAACATGCTGTTCCCTATACTTGGAACTATCACTTTTCCTCATGCCTTCATCCATCTATTTCCCTTAGGTTTTAGCTCACATTATTTTCTCAGGAAAGGCTGCTCCCTGCCTACACACACACACACACACACACACACACACACACATCTACCCCTCCACTTTCCCCATTGCACACAGTCTTGGGTAGTTTCCTTATTACTTGTTCTCACAAGATCATGTTCCATTCCTTTGGCACAATTATCACAGTTTATATATATGTTACCATGATTATTTGCTTAATATCTGTCTCTCTCTCCACTTTACAAGCACCATGAGAGGAAGGATTGCCATCTCTCTCTGCTCTCCCCAGACTCTGAGCATTGGCACAGGGCTTGGGCACCTGGGATCATTTAATAACAATTTGGGAAGTGCAAAAACAAACTGACCGAAGTGCCTCTGGTTCATCTATGCCATCCTTTTCCTCCATCCCATGCAGCGCCTGCAGTTTGTTGCAACCCATGTTGCTTGCCAATGCTTCATTTATACAAACGTTTCCCTTTGGTTCTTTGTGTCTGTGTGGCATCCCTTCTGCATCCAACTGAGTTCACATACCCTACACCTCCTCTCTACCCATCAGTTAGCTAACCCTTCTGTATATAGCTCTCTTTACAGTGCTAGCATTCTCTAAACAAACATTCATGTTCATAGTAATTTCACGTTCCAAGCAGCAGATCACTTAAATACACGTTTTACCAAATGCGGTTTTGGTTACCTCTCCCAACCCCACACGCCTTCTCAAACAGGCAGTTGTAGAGGGCAAAACTAAATGCAGTGTGATGGTACTATAATTTTCCAAACCACATATTAGATCTCAGTGACCTCTCTAATCATTTTATTGATTTATTTAATAAATATTTATCAAGCTTCTACTCAGATATAGTCAGGGCTGGGGTTATACATATGAAGACAGATATAACCCCCATCCTTCTAGCTTTAGAGAGAAAGCAGATGCTAAATATATAATTAATAACTATAATTAAGGTAATAAAGGATATGTTTAGGATTTCATGAGGGTCAGTTCTCATTAGATTGTGTAAGAAAAGAGGCTAATATCTTGGGAAAGTGACCTTTGAGAAGCAGTTTTTACATGTGTCTAAAGCCAAAGAGTTACCAAGTTATCTCATTTAGCCACACAATCAATACCTGTAAGGTTAAAAGGGATAGTATCACTGCCCCCTGTTTATACTGTTGGGATAGACCATTCCTTAGCACTCAAGACCTGCTCCCACACCCACCCTTGCCACACCACACAACCACAAAACTCTCCTTCACTGACTTTGTCATAGGCTTAGTTTTTACGACTGTCTCCAGCACCTGAGTAAGCGCCAGGAGCCCAATGTCTGTTTTGTGCATTACAATATTCCCAGCATAGTGCTTGGTACATATCAGGTGTTAAGAGTGTGGTTGAATGAATGAATGAATCTCCACAGATGATGAACCCAAGGGTCATATATCAAAGATGGGTCTCAAATGCAGGCCTAAAATTGAGGAGGGCAGGTGGACAAGGACAATAAGCCAAGTCTGTGTTCTAGCCAAGCCTTACCCCCTAGCCAAGCCTTACCCCCTCAGAGAAGCATCCCTTTATCTGTTGTATATTTTGACCCTTCAACCAAGAGTTCATTTAAAAAGAAAGGGTTATTCTGTTAAGTAAGAGTTAAAGATTTCTGCACTACCCCAAGAGGGTTCTCATATAGAATCCATCACCCCTGACTCTGTGGATATCCAAGTCAGGCTATACAGGAGTTGTTCACATAAAAGAATGTTCAAACCATATGCTCAAAGCTAGTTCTCACCAGTGGACAATCAGAAGGCCCCTGGACCTTCTTCTTGGGCCTGAGCTGGGGACAGCAGGTTCTGTGTTTTGCCCAGCCAAGAAGTCAGCACTGCTAGTATCCACTCCATGCTACCCAACCTGGGGAGTAAAAGCTACAAAGTCAACATGCGTTGCTTGGTAAAAATCCCATGTGCCAGAATACAGGACTGACCAAGAACCAAAGCTCATCTTGGAGGTCTCAGCATGATCAGTAAACCAGCCTTTTCCTAGGACCTTCTGCAAGCAGACCCATGTACTGGGTGTAATACAAGGTAGAGGAACCAGTAACCAAAAGGCTACCACCAGCCCTGTGGGAAACTCAGGTAGAGGCAGGTAACCCAGGCAGGGATCTAGGCACAGGGTACCATGCGAAGAAAAAGTTTCAGAGCCAAGTCTCTAAAACAGGTGTGGGAATCGGTGCCCTATCATGCCCAGGCTCATGTCATTGGAGCCTAAGAGTGGGCTTGATCCTCAGCATGGGGATGGAGCCGAAATCCAAAAGGATTTTCCAGGATTGAGGGTAGGGTCACCTAATTTACTGATACATCTCCAACATCTGGCAGAGTATCTGGCTAGTGTTTATAGAGTGAGCTTTTTCTTTTTTTTAAAGAGGGAAGCACGGCCTGGTAGTAAACCCCGGAGTTGACCATTATGGTAACATTGGCCACTCTTAATTGAGCATTTACGAGGTGCCAGCACACTGCTAAGTACTTCACACTCAGAACGATCCTGACAGGAATGTATTACAATCCTCACCTGGCATTTGAGCAAATTATGGCTTAGCAATGTGAATAACTTGCAAAAGACACCAAGCCAAGAGATGGTGGAGCTAGGTTTTGTCTTCAACTCTCTGATTCAAACATCTGAGCTTTTAACTGTGATATTTTTCAGTCAACTCACTTAAATAAGTTACAACTAAGGAATGAGTAGTTTTTGTGTAGAAAGCAGGAAGAATGGCTGCTTTTCCTAGGTATTCAAAAAACACAGGACTAGATAGGAAATGGGAGAGAATGTAAGGAATTATCTCTGATTCAACTTCACCATTTCCTCCCGAAGAAGCCTTCCCTGATTCTCCTTACAAAGTAAGTTTCCCCCATAACATACTTTGAGCACCCCTCCATTCTTTGTAGCACTGGATATCATTTTAATCAAACAAGCAGTGGTGAATGGAGTTTTTTAAATGTTTGTCTCTCCCTGTGGATCACTGGTCTATGAGGGAAGATGCTGTGACTGCCTTGCACCTGCTGTACCCTAGTGTGCAATGCAGTGCCTAGCACATAGCAGGGCTCAGTAAGTATTTGAGCATGTGACTTCTATAATGATTGATAGATAATGGGAGAAAAAAACCATTCAAATGGCATATGCTAAGGAGTAACAGGAGATTATAACAAATGGAAAAAGATTAAGACATGACTTGAAGACCCTAAAGAAGAGCCTCATGTTGATGTTGCAGGGAATAGGAAGCCACTGTAGTCCCTTGAGCTTCTCGGAATAAGGAAGACTAATCATACAGAGATGAGAAATAAATCAGCTCAGGGAGAACGGATGCTCTACCCCAAATGTTGTCAATACTTCAAACAGGACCAGTGCTTGAGGTGGCAAGGATCTTGTGATGGTAGCAGTGAGAATGCAGTGGAAGATATAAATCAAGGGAACACATGGATGCAGGCTCTTCCCAGGATGTTTCTCATCAAAAGTTAATAAGCAGGTAGGGACATAAATCTGGGTGAGTGGAAGAGACAGGAGGTGATCAGACTTTGCTGGCTCTCTAAACTCTCTTCCACCCTTTATAGAAGATTACATTTTACTGAAACTCAGGTGATGTCAAAGAGGGAGAGAAAATATATTCTGTTATCATTCATTTCTAAGTCCTATGCATGACCAGCCAGGAGTTAAAAAGAATATGTTTCCTAAGGTTTTCAGAAGGCTCTGAGCCATTTCCCAATGAATCATTTACTCATCCATATCTCTAAACCTACAGTTCTAGATCATTGACTTTGGAGTAGGAGTACTCCTAGGGCAAGGCCTCTGATCACCATACCCCTTTCACTCTTTAATCAAGAAGGAGTCATTTTAGCAATAAGCCTTCCAGTTAGACTCTTAAGTTGCTTGCTTGTCATACAGAAGACCTGGGTTCAAGTTCCAGCTTTGACACTTACTAGCAGTTAATCACCATCCACATTAGCTAATCATCTACAAAACGCCACTTAGAGATCAATGAACCAGAACAATGGTACAGAAGCATGAATCTGGCCAGATGCAGTGGCTCACGTCTATAATCCCAGCACTTTGGAAGGCTGAGGCAGGAAGATTGCTTGAAGCCAGGAGTTTGAGACCAGAAACATAAATCCTCTTTGAGGATTCTCATTCGTTGAACAAATATTCATTGACCATCTGTTATGTGCCAGGTATTGTGCTGGGTGCTGGAAAATAGGGATGAGCAAAACAGAGAAACACTCTAGTCAGGAAAGACTGACATAAAGATCTTGCAAGCAGATGTAAAATTGCCACTCTACCATGTGCCATGAAGGAGGGGTTCAGGATAATGAGGAAGCCTATAAAAGAAGAATCTGAACTAGTTGTGGAGGTCAGGGAAGACTTAATCTAAGATCTGAAGGAGGAGTAGGTATAGTTTAGGTAGAAGATGGGATGGAAACACACTCCAGGCAGAGCTACAACCATGGACAAAGTGACTATGATTGAAACACAGTGAGCAGAAGTACAATAAGATGGTCAGTAAGTCTGAGCAGAAAAAACACAAGAGACAGCATAATGGAAAATGAGTTTGAGGGAGAGCTAGGGCCCAGATCCTGATAGGTCTTACAGGCCATGTCCTCGAGCACGTTTTAATCCTAAAATGAAGGAAAAACCACTAAAGAGATATTAAAGTATAAGATCGGGTGGTGGAGGCTAGACACAGGATTATTGCCTACCCTAAAAAAAAATCCCTCTGACTGGCCTGAAAGCAGGGCAACCAGCTTGGAGGTGGTTGTAGAAGTCTAGTCAAAAGATAGTGCCAGATTTTACCAGGGAGGTGGTGGGCATGGCAAGAAATGGATACATTCCGTGTTTATCAAAGAGGCCAAACCTACATAACTTTCTAACGGACCACATCAGAAGAGGTGTTTAAGAATAGCCTCAGGCTTCTGGCCTGCACAACTGGCCAGACAGAGGGGCCATTCACTCAGAGAGAGAATCCTGAACATGATCAGGTTTGGGAGTTGATTATAACTCTGCTTTTCAACATAGCAATTTGCGGTGCCTTTGAAGCACCTAAGAAAAATGTTAATTAAGCAGTTACATGTGCATATCTGGGGCTTAAAATACACATTTGGAAATTATTAATGTGTAATGAATTGAACTGAATCTAAGCGCAATAACAAGATTACACAAGAAGTGAGAAGTGAGGGCCTATGATTGGGTTTGCAGAATGAATGCAAACCAATTCCTCTATTCAATTCTCATGCTTCAAGGGCTCTCCTTTTTAAAATAATAAAAGCAGTGATGATGATCAGCTTTATTTATTTATCCTTACTATTAACTTACTCTTCCCTGTAATATAGAAGGTATACCCAAGAACTCTTGTCTCCACTTTACAAATGTGGTTATGGAGGCTTAGGAAATATTTTATTTGCCCAAGCTCATACAGCTAGTAAATAACTGGTTTCAAGCCTAGATATATCTCATACCAAAAATACTCCTCTTAGTTTGCCTTCTCTCTATCCATCACAGAACTGACATGGAGACATAACAAGCACCACTAAGCCTGACAAATAGAAGGCAGTGAGTTGAGCCAGTGGAAGGACCCTTGAGGGTAATGGTAAAAGATACCAACTAAACTCCTACAACTAATGTTGGTGCAGCCCACATGCTCAGCCTCTGGTGAATGTCAGTGTCTCTGCCCTGTTTCCTCCCTACATTAGTCCCCTGGGCAATATAAAGAATGGCTGTAATGACTTCAACCCCATTCTCACCCATTATAAGAGACAACTTACACCAAACCCCATGAGAGCCCTTGTGATACAGCTGAGCGAATTTCCATCCAAACAGTGAACACTTACTCCTCTTTGGCACTGGGCAAGTTACTTAACCTATCTCTGAAAAACAGGAACAGTAACATGTTTGCACTCATGGCTATTTTCAGGATTAAGTCATAGGATGCTTAAGAGAATGCCCTGAAAACTTACGTCAATGATGAACTCAAACTTATATGTGGGAAATCTTGTCTCTCTAATGGATGACTTTGAGCCACTCAGGTCTATTTTAAGCACCAAACCAGATCAGTGAAGAGGACATGATTGGAAATAGCAGGTAGCAAACAGGATCTATGAGAAAAGTTGTTTTGTTTTTGAAAGATTGACAGTAATTCACCTTAAAAAGAGGGATGGGAAGAAGTTGACCTAATAAATTATTTCTCCTGCCAGGAAAAAAAATAAATAGGGTGATAAATGTGAATAAAGCTTAGTCTTTTAAAAATTGGGAAGTGTTTCTTGGTGGCCCCAGATATCCCTCACCCTCATCATTCTCACTTTCATTGCTATCACTGTGCCAGGTACTTGCTAATAATTTCAGGAGTGGTTGTAAGAGTGATATCAGTAGCTAACATTTTATTGATTAGTTACCATGTGCCAGCCGCTGTGAACTAAATGCTAATGTGCATTATTTCACTGAGTCCTTGTTGTGTGAGAAGTATTGATCAGAGGAGGAATCTATTCCATTGAAGGAGAGGAAGATATGAGGGCTAGTCGATGAATTCAAGGAAGCATGCACAAGTCATTGAGATTATGCGATAAAATAAAGGGATACTGTGGCAGAAACTGCAGAATGTCTACATTTTGGAGACTCCAAACAGAAATGGACGGAGTGAGATTTGGGCCAAGCAGAGTTAATCTTTCAACAAACCCACACTGTACACATTCCACCCTGAATCACCATCTATCTTGAATGAATTACACAGTATTTCAAGTTCTCTTCCAGTGTTACCTAAAACAATCACCACTACCACCCAGCAAACATATAAATTCAGCACTTAAAATCTCCTAGGCAGTGTGCTGAGTACTTTTATGCATTCATTTAATTACCTTGATAATGTAATAAGGTAGAATTATTTAAATCTGTTTATTTTAAATATAATGAATCTGAGGTTCAACAAAGTTTAATAATCTGGTCAAGGTCACACGACTGATAAATGTTAGAGCCTAAATTCACAGGCAAGGATATTTGAGTCCATCACTCAGGATCTTCAACTTATTCCAGTTTCTCATCCAATGTGGCTGGTCCTTCCTCATTAAGGAGAAGATGCTCTATTATAAGATTTATATGTGAGATGCTTCTTTTATTTTCTTTTACTTGTTTTCTATTATACTTTAAATCCTGGAATACATGTGCAGAAGGTGCAGGTTTGTTACTGAATAAAGAGATGCTTCTTAAGAAGACATTTTCTTTCTGAGATTTGGATGAATGTGCATCTGGAGGTATATGGAGTCCAGCAGAGACTGAGTTTGTCAATGAACCAAGAGGGCTATCCATGGCCTTAAGTTCTCTGTGGGCAAAGTGACTCATGGTGACTGTTACCCACCCATCATCTTCCAAAGAACCCTCAGTTCTCAGAGAGATTTTTAAACTCAGGAATTAGCAAAGTGAAATATGGGCCAAGATAATCTCCCCCAGGAAACTAAACAGATTATTTTTGTAGGACAAAGGGAAAAGATAGCTCATATGTGAAGCAAATTCACCCAGGGAAACAATTAAGAAACTCAACATACTATTCATAGGAACAAAGCCACGAGGCCTGTATTCAAGACCTTTCTCCAGACTCACTGCTCCAGGCTTCAGGTTTCTCATTTGAATAGAGAACCAGTTTGGACTGAAAAATTTCTGAGTTGCCTTCCAGCTCTGACAATCTATGATACCATGACAAAATGCTTTCTAAAGAACCTGACAAGCATTTGGAAGATTTAAGAAATGTCTGCTTTGAAGGAGAGCTGAGTAAAACCGCCTCAGTGCCATTTACCTCCACCTTCCCTGAACACACGCAAAAAGCCAAACAGTCCTATGCTTGGTGTAAAAAGTTTCTGTACCTGGCTTAATGTCCATATTACCCAGGTTTGAAGCCACAGTAATATGGAAAGCACTGCTTCTGCTTTCTGTGGATTGTCAGACTGTATACATCCCTGTTCTGACCACCTCTGCAGAATCAAAGAGTGAAGGGAGATGCAGGGTTGATCTGTTTGGCAGCTAAGCTTCTGAACTGGAATTCACATGGCCCCTGTTGGGTCTGTTATTCTTGCTTCCCCAGCACGCATTATAGCTTCTAGCAACAGCAGCTCCATTTTCCTTGGGAATCCTCTATCTTCTATTCGTATGTTTTAAATAGGGGCGACCCCTCTTACCAGCCAGACCTGAGCCATCCATACAGTTCACCCACAGACCACTGAGAGTGCTTCAGGGATGAGCCTTCAATCCAAGCCAGGTCAAAAAGAACCTACCCCTGGACATAATGTTGTAACTATGGGGAAACAGGTGCTCCCTTTCTGTTGGAGCTGCTCACATACCAACCTGAAGTAAGGGTTTCCATCTTAGCTACCCCTTCAGGAGAATTTGCCTGAGAAAAGCCAACACAAAGGAAGGAAGATTCTATACTCAGAGGAATCAGATGACTGACGACAGTAGGGGAGCACCTAGATTTCACCAAGCCTGAAGTTCAGCTCTTTATCTTTTCATGATAACGGCAAACAAGTTTTCTTCTTCTTTGATCATTTCAAGCTGCATTTCTTTTCCTTGTAATCCCAAAAGTCCTGAATAACACATATTTTAGTCAGAAAAAGTCTTTATTCAATTTCTACTAACTAGAGATTGTGGGTGTAAGCTGAAGAAATATATGTCACTTTCGTTTTCCTTGAGTAACTGACACTGTTGGTAGTTTAGGTTTCTTCAGGTTGTGACGTTTTATAGTTCTCGGTGGAGAAGCAATTTAAGCCACTCCACAGATGCCCAACAGCACTCCCCAACCTCCCTTCACTGCCCTGGGTTTATTCCACCTGGGTCTTCGGTCTCCTCCCAGGATCTCTTGTCATGCCCCAGCCAATCCTCAGGTTCAGAAAGGATAAGAATCTTTCCCAGGACAATGCAACTAATAAATTTCTAAGCCAGACTTCAGAGATAGCCTTAAATCTCTTTCCCTTGCCCCAGTCCCCAAATTTGTCTTAAAATTTTCCGTCTCTCCATTTCCATTCCACCATCATAGGCCGGGCCACCATCATCTCTTGCCTGGACCATTGTGACAGCCTCCAGATGCATTCTTTCTTTTAAATTTGCTCCCCCTAAACTATCCCACTGAATGGTATTCCTAGAATATAATTATTGCTCCCTTGTTAAATTCTTCATCGGCTTCCCAGCTACACTTAGAATATTCCAAACTCCCTAGTATGTCCTGAAGGCTGCAGATGATTTGACTTTGCTTCCTCTGCAGACACCCATCCCATTACTCTCCCTACCACCATCTCTGCTTTTTAGACAACAAACTCTTGCTTTTCTCCTGTATTTCAAACATACTAAGCTGGCTCCTGCCTCGGAGTCTTTGCGTGTGCTATAATGCTCTCACTCCACTCCCCACCTGGCTGGTTTCTTCTTTTCCTTTGGGACTCAGCTTGAATGTCATTGCCTCAATAAAGATGTGGCGGCCATCACCACCAAGTTAGTCTTATTTCCATAACCCTGAAAATTTTGCTGCACTGCCCTCATCACAATTTGATATTATGTAGTGTATTTATTTACTTGTTTATAGTAGTCAGCCCTACTAGAATACAAGCACCCTGAAAGCTGAGACTTGGCCTGTTTGTGCCCCAGGGTATTTTCAGCATCTATCAGGATGCCAGGATTGTGAAAGATACATACAGATAAGAAATATTTGTTGGATGAATAGATGAATGGATGGATGAAAGTGGAGATGATATGATCCTAATTCACATTTGCTTAGGTTTTAAGAGAATAAATATCACCTGTGACAAGATTCCTAAACTTATAGTCAGTAATTCTATTCTTCACTGTGTTACATGAGAAACATCTCACCCATTTTGCTTGATATGATAGGATTACTATGATGTACTGTGGAGCTCAATTAGAAGACTGGTGGTCACAACTGAAACATCCAGAGAGAAAAAAAAGCTCCATAACATATACCAGGTATTACTACTTATCGCGTGCATATCCAGGAAGCCCCCAGACTGTTGCAATCTTCAACAAACTTTGGCTGAAATATAAACAAGATAGACTTTCTAATCTCTAGTTTTTAATTTAAAAAACCGAGGAAAGATGATGAATGTTAAGGCGATCACAGTAGAAGATGTATCATCTTCCATTGTTCTCTGTTCAGATCTGCAGCTATTTCAGAGAGACTTGGTTACAAGGTAAATTTCATTTGTTTGGGATAAAGAACAATGTGACATTTTTGAAAATGTACTGTAAAGTATGTCACATTTTTTAAACAAAGTGAGACATAATAAAAATGAAATATAAGATTTCAGAGAAAAGCTAAGATTAGAAAAGAGTTCATAGCTCTTTTTAGACCGCACATAACATTTGGGGGAAAAAATCTCCATACCCTACAAGGGTAATTAAATAATTATTTTGTGGCTTATTTAACATTTGTCCTGCACTAGACTATAAGCTTCATAAAAGCAGGGACTATGTCTGTCTATGACTCCAATGCCTAGCAGAGGGAATTTGTACTCAAATGAATGGAATAGTAATGTATAATATAAGCTCTTGGGTTCTTTACAGGAGGAAATAATGCTTGGTAAAATCATTAAATTTAAAAATCATTGTGAAACTCAGTACAAGAACAACAGAGTTCACCCATGTACAAAAGATCCCTGTGGTGGGATGCATAGGGGTTGAATGTCATCTCTCTGTTTAACTCAGCACTTAACAGTGGAGGTAGCTAAGTGCCAGACCTGGATAATTCCTAGAAAAATGTCACCTGGGAACCTCAAGACCAAGGATGGAGATTATGGGAAGGAGTCAGGCCAGACTTTGCCTGTCAAGGCAGCTTGAGTTGATGAAATCCCAGTTCCAAACCTGCCCTTAAATCTGAGTCACCTTAAATAAGTCACTTGCCTTCCTTGAAACTTCAGTCTCTGTAGTTTCAAAAGAGAGGAAGGTAGATCAGTTTCAAAGCCCCCTCAGAACATTAACAATTAGTGGTTTTACAATATGCCAGAAACAGGAAAGATCTGAAACCAAGTCAAATCTTGCTTTAACAGAGCTCCCTAGGCCCTTTTTATAATGCCAGGACCCAATAACACCCTTCCCCGGATATGGCCGGCCCAGAGCAGAGACACAGTCTAGGGGAAACAACAACTCACATCCCCAGCCTTCTACCACAGTGGTTAAAATACAGAGTCTACACTCAGACAACCTGGATTTAAACTCCACAACTGCCGTTTATCAACTATGTGACCTTGAGCACAGCTTCAATTTCCTTATCTATAAACTGGTGATAAATAGTGGTTTTCTTCGTCATGATGACATGATGATTTCATGCCTAGCCTATAATAAGTGCTCAATAAATGTTTGCTAGCACCATCATTACCATCACCACCCCCACTGGGTCATAGCTTTCTCCTCTTACTGTCTAGTGCAGCCATCCCTGAAACTTCCTCTATTTTATTCTCAGCTCCTTCGGAACTGTGTGAGCACATCATGCCTTCAGTATAAATCAAAGGCACATGATCTCCCTTCACTGACTCGTCCCCATAAATCAGCGTCACTCCCCGAGCAGAGACAGATTCAGATTTCAAATATGTTTTCCAGTCTACCCTCTCTCTGGTAAAAGATGACGTCTCAAAGCAGAGTTTAGAACAGAAAAGGAATTTTTAGAGATGACCCCGGGTCAGCCCCCTCAATTGACAGTTAGGAGCACTGAGGCCCAGAGAGGAAATGAGAGCTGCCCAATTAGAAACCAAGAATTGCAAAGGCAAGACTAGGACCTAGAAATTCTGATTGCGAGCCCTGTGTAGTATTTAATCTTGCCTCTGTGTTCTGCTGATTTGCTCTCCCTCACCTTTCCCTAAGTGACAAGTCCAGGAAATTTAATTTAGAGATGGGCTCCGTGCTGTAAACACAGCACAGTAGTCTGGTCAAGCCCAGCTCTGGGCCCCACCTTTGCTGGTCATCTTGTCTAAAAGTCTTGCCTTCCAACTTCACTTGGCACTTTCCCACGCTAGGACTGCCAGCTACAGTATCTCCAGCCTGAAAGGGGCCGGGGCAGCACAGACTGCTACAAGGTGACAAACTCGGCTCACGCCAAGCCTTCTTGGCAGAACCTGCTACCACTTTATGGTACAATTTCAGGAGCACTGGAATATGCCAATCTGCTTCGACTCAAAAAATACCTGTCCTTTTCCCACTCAACTGGCTAATCTCAGGGCCTGAATTTCCACCATTATAACTGTAACCCTTTGATATAAGGCATCATCCTACATTAAAAAGCAAGATATTCAATAAAAAGTCACACTCTAAGCCTCAGTTTCTTCCTGTACAGTGGGAGTATACACAATACTCACTTCTAAGGGTTGATGTGAGAACTAAAAGAGATCCTACATGTAACAAACTTTATGTTTTGTTTCTGGCACAACACACATACACAATAGATATTAGCAGCTACCACATCACCATCACTAAATTTGGATGTGTTCAGTTATATGATTTCCTTTTTCAAAGGTTTAGGTATGGAACATAGAAGTAATCCCAAGACACAGTCATCCACCTAGGAGTTGGAAAATTTGAATTCTGACTCTGATTTGGCCATTAATTCTCTATGTTTTAGGAACATCACAGATATTCTCTGAGCCTGTTTAATTGTCTTCATTCTCCTCATCACTTTTACATAAATATCTTTTATTTCTATGACCTATTTTGGTCCGCAGAGCTGTTTGATATTCCCTATCATTTTTAGGCTTCCCAGTAAACCTAGAGCAGGGCAGACATGGTATTTGAGGCTCCAAGGATATAAGAGACTTCCCCAAAGATCACAGAGCTAGCTAAGGGCAGAACCAATACAGCTTCCAGATGGTATTGCCCAGCCTCCAGCCCAAGATTAGTTTGCCAGCATGAAAGTTAGGGAATTTCAGAGCTAGAAGAGCTTTCTAGGCGGTCTAGTTCAGTGGTGGTGACTACCTAGCCTATAGAGCCTATTCTACATTCCAAACCTATGGCAGGTATCACTAATTGAACATGACAATAATTCCATCAATATTTCTCAACACAGTGATCCAAGAATTTAACACTGAATCAAAGCTGCCTGTGGGGCACACTAATTGTTCTTTTCCCATTTAGACCAGAGCTTGACAATCTATAGTACAGACATATATTGCCGACCTATGAGTTTCTATCATCTCTTCATTTGCACTTCTCAAGATTTAACATGTCTTAAAATCACATCTGCATCTTGTTAAAATGCAGATTTGCATTCAGTAGGTCCAGGTTGTAGCCCAAGATGCTGCATTTCTACCAAGTTCCCAGGTGCCACAGATGCCATAGGTTCAAAGACCACCTTTTGGATGGCAAATTCCTAGATGATGAGCTGGAGCTGCTCCACCTCTCTGTGTACACAATCCTCAAACTGATATTCTTTAGGAATGTGGATCTTGTCCCAAAGCTGTCCCCTGAGCACACGTGTTGGAAAGGAGAACAGGAGAGGACACACAGTGTGATAGTCTTCTCCCTCTTCTATACCCCTCCGCACACAGGTGCATCCACGAACGCACTCATGCGCACATTTAGAGACTCTTTTCAGGCTTTTAGGGGTATTTATATGGTTTGGCAGATAGCACACTAACCTGGGAATTAAGAGACCTGACTTCCAGCCTTGCCTCTTCAACTTTCTGTGTCATCTTGGCCAAGACACTCCAGTCTGTCTACTTCCCCCTGAAAGGATCCTACCCAGAAGTGAGAATAGTCTAAAAGTTTCTCACAAAAGCCAACTCACCACCTTGCCCCAAGATCCACTTTCTTCCTTGGATGGTTAAGGGAATACAGATCTAGAAGACATAAAGGTATGGCTTGGGCACTTAGTGGATTCCCCACCAGGTTTGTGGTGGGAAGTGATGGATGAGCAATAAGACTCAAAGTGTCTGTGCTTAAAGGACCACAGCACCCAGCCAGTCCAACCTCTTCACTGATTATCAAGTTCCTTATTGTTTGTTTATTCACCTTGTTTAAAACAAAGGCCCCTAAACACCTTTGCCCTAGAGCCTCAAGCAAGGTTTAGCATAAAATATACTTAGGAATTGCAGCAAATCTTACAAACCATAGCAGCATTTTAATGACCCTGAAGTAAATCCTGATTTAGGAGAAAAAAAAAAAAAACAAAACTAAAAAAGGCTTTTCCCTTTCAACTTAAAAGCATCTTCACTCCAATGGCACTGTCCTTACTGGGAGGGGAGATGCAATGACGCTGATTCCATGAGCTAGAACAGCCAGAGCCGGCTGAAAGTCGGGAGAGCTGAGCTCCAGCCTGGCTCTGGCAGCGTCAGGCAAATCACTTTCTGAAGCTGATTATCAGTTTTTTCATCCAACAAATGAAGATAATATAGCAAACATGTACTGAGTACTTAATATATGTCAGGCACTATTGTTTTTACTGTTATTTAATCTTCACAAATGCCCTAATCTATATGTACCAGTTTACCTAATTTACAGATGAGAAAACCACAACTTGGGAAGGTTTAACATCATGGCAAAGCCTTATAACAAATTGGTCATTTTGTTTTTGAGATAGAGGTCTCACTATGTTGTCCAGGCTAGTCTCAAACTCCTAGGTTCAGGCAATCCTCCCACTTTAGCCTCCCGAATAGCTGGGATTGCAGGCATGTGCCACCATGCCTGGATGCCAAGTTGGTCTTCTCACCTCCAAACTTTCGCTCAAATCCCCTGCATTAAACCACCTTTTCTTTTTCTGTAGCATTCATAGAATTTCTGTAAAATTTAAATAATAAGGTAGATGTGAAAATCACTTCATATTCCTAAGTGCTGTACACACATTGCTGTGGTTGTTATGGTAAAGCAATGAATGCAAAGCAGGTAAATCTCAGGTACAAGAGTACGGGGGGTTAAACAAGGAGGAATTGGGCTTCTTCTCAGAGGGCATTAGACTTAAACATTTTTTGATTCCACTTCTCTGTAATCTCACGGCCCTAAACTAATCCTTCATTCCCACCTCTCTGCTACAACACTCCACCACTACGTACACACATAACACACAGCCTCCATTACTCACTGCTTACCTTCTGCCTAGATATCCCCAGCTAAAGTCCACAGCTATCTCTGGCTCACCCAGAACTATTCAGGTCACACTGAAGTTTTCTCCTAGTTATACTGATGTTGCTGAAGCTTGGATGGTGGGTTTGGGTGAGGAAGGTGGGTCTGCCATGGATTCAAGGGTAGAGAAGTTAGAGACAAACATGTTTACTTGATTATTCAAATTGTTGAATTGATGGCAGGTAGAAGGATGGAGATAGGGAGGAAGTGTAATATCCATCTCTTTTTTTAGAGACCCTACCAAATGGGATATACTTCTACATGTC
The DNA here is from genome assembly GCA_004027715.1 of Plecturocebus donacophilus. NCBI lineage: Eukaryota > Metazoa > Chordata > Mammalia > Primates > Pitheciidae > Plecturocebus > Plecturocebus donacophilus. The sequence goes on along the minus strand of PVKP010033352.1, from coordinate 2,863 downwards.
TAACCCCATCACTTTAGAAATTCCCTGGGGTCACTCAGGGTTGACCCCACTTCACATCTGGGCCTTTGGTTTTCCTCCTTCTTCTCAAAGGTTGGTAATAAGAGGTGGAAGGGAGGAAAAGTTGAAGTTTCCTTCTTTGCAAAGCAAGCTGCCTTTTAATCCAATTCTCCTGTCTCCCATTCTCTCATTATAGTTATGGATTTGGGCAGCCTCTTGCCATGGTTATACAATCTTCTGATTAAATTCTGCCAGCCAGCTCCAGTTTCAGAAAGTGAATGAATAAATAAACTACTGCACTAAACCAAAGGAGAAGACACAGCCTTGGGTACAAGGAGGGTTCTCTGAAGGCCAAGTCTATTGAAACCATATTAAAAGGAGTATAGAAGCCTGAATAAAGGAGGAGAAAGGAGTGGCTTTATTCTAGTTGAACTGCATTTAAAAAGCAAAAACTGATAGAAGTAGAATGTAGCTAGAACTTAGAAGCAGAGCAGATGATTAGGCATAAGACACTGGACAAGCCCCTTTGCTTCTGTAAGACTCAGTTTCTTTAGCTGTCACATGGCAGTATCATATTCACTAGTAATTCTAAAGCACTGACTGTATGCCAGGTACTATGCCAAGTACTGTAACAGTTAATATGTCACACACAGATTATCTGAAAGAACTGAAGTTGTTTAGCCCAAGGAAAGGCAGACTGGGAAGGAAAAGTAAGATGAATTTAAATATGTACTATAATGTGAAAGAAATACTAAGTTTATTTTCTGTTCCTTTAGGCTTTAGAGTTGAAAGAGCATGAAATTACATCAGACCTCAGGGTGAGTACTGGATCTTCCAGTGCCTCACTTTTTGACATTAGAACATTTATTAACACTTCTCAGCCTGTTTTCTGGCCTGCAAAATGGAAATAATGCCACCTACCTCATACATTACAGGAAGGGCTCAATTAATGTAGGGAAATGGGATTAAGTACATAACACACACTAAGAGCTCAATAAATGTTTATTTCTTCTTTATCCACAGAAAATTAGAAATAAAGGACAATTGCTCCATACCATGACCTTGACCAAAGAGAGACCTGGATAGCTCAAGTATTTTGCACCATTTACTTCAATGCAACCCTAACCCTGGCTATAATTACTGTGTATTCACATGCATGTATGTCAAGTTAAAGTTGGGACCCGGAGAGATCCAAGATGGCCGATCACTAGCAGCTCAGGATTGCAGCTCCCAGTAAAAGCGCAGAGAGCCAGTGGACGTCACACTTACCGATAAATTTTTACTGCCCACGGACTAGGACATTCCCAGCAGAGGAGCCCCATGGGTCGCCAGCGCGACCCTTTCGGCTGGCGTGGCTTTTTTGCCGGCGCCTCGGCTCTGCGGCTCTTGGTGCGGAGTAAACAGGACTGAGTCTCCTTTTGGATGATGTTTGGAGCTCTGTGAAGGCAGAGCAGTCCATCCAGCTGATTGAAAAAGGGACTGAAGAGGAAAGTCAGACCGGAGACCCCAGGGCAGAAAAGCATCACGAATTTCAACGCTGCTGTTTTAGCTAGCGTTCAGGTCACCACAGTGAAAATTACATAGATTCCGGAGCTGGGAGTTAACAAGCTGGACGTCCACTCAGAGACCTAATTTGAAAGTTGGTAATTACAAAGATGACAGATGGATAAAACCATAAAGATGCCAAGAAGCCACCGTAAAAAAACTGAGAACACTCAAAATCAGAAAGTCTCTCCTTCTACAGAGGACACTAGTTCCTCATCAGTAACGGAACAAGGCTTGCTGGAAAACGAGTGTGAAGAATCATCAGAATTAGGCTTCAGAAGGTGGATAATAAGAAACTTCTGTGAGCTAAAAGAATATGTTCTAAACCAATGCAAAGAAACTAATAACTTTGAAAAAAGGTTTGACGAAATGCTAACGAGAATGGACAATTTAGAGAAGAACATAAATGAATTAATGGAGCTGAAAAACACGATACGAGAAATCCGTGAAGTATGCACAAGTTTTAACAGTCGAATTGATCAAGTAGAAGAAAGGATATTAGAGGTCGAAGACCAACTTAATGAAATGAAACGAGAAGACAAGATCAGAGAAAAAAACGTAAAAAGGACTGAACAAAATCTCCAAGAAATATGGGACTATGTGAAAAGACCTAATTTACGCTTAATAGGTATACCTGAAAGTGATGAAGAGAATGAATCCAAGTTGGAAAATATTTTTCAGGATATTATCTAGGAAAATTTTCCTAAACTAGCAAGGCATGACAATACTCAACTCCAGGCAATACAGAGAACCCCACAAAATATTCCTCAAGAAGACCAACCCCAAGACACATAATTGTCAGATTTACTTGGATTGAAATAAACGAGAAAATATAAGGGCAGCCAGAGAGAAAGGCCAGGTTACCCATAAGGGGAAGCCTATCAGACTCACAGCAGATCTCTCAGTAGAAACTCTACAAGCCAGAAGAGAGTGGGGGTTAATATTTAACATCCTTAAAGAAAAAAACTTTCAACCCAGAATTACATATCCAGTCAAACTAAATTTTACAAGCCAAGGAAAAATAAAATTTTTTGCGAACAAGCAAGAACTCAGAGACTTCATTACCACCAAGCCTGTTTTGCAACAACTTCTGAAAGAAGCACTATATACAGAAACGGACAACAGCATCAGTTATCCTAAAAACTTATCAAAAAGTAAAGAACATTACAACAATGAAGAATTTACATCAACTAATGGGCAAACAGCTAGTTAGACTTAAATAACAGTATTAAATTCACATATATCAATATTAAGCCTAAACTTAAAGGGATTAAATGCCCCAATCAAAACGTACACTTAGACAAACTGAATAAAAAGTTAA
>PVKP010033351.1:0-25104 GCA_004027715.1 Plecturocebus donacophilus | reverse complement strand
GTATATGTGCCACATTTTCTTTGTCCAGTCTATTATTGATGGGCATTTGGATTGGTTCCAGGTCTTTGCTATTGTACACAGGGCTGCAGTGAACATACGTGTGCATATGTCTTTATAGTAGAATGATTTATAGTTCTTTGGGTATATACCCAGTAATGGGGTTGCTGGGTCAAATGGAATTTCTGTTTCTAGATCCTTGAGAAATCACCACTGTCTTCCATGTTGGTTGAACTAATTTACACTCCCACCAACTGCGTAAGAGTGTTCCTATTTCTCCACATCCTCTCCAGCATCTGTTGTCTCCAGATTTTTTAATGATCGCCATTCTAACTGGAGTGAGATGATATCTCAGTGTGGTTTTGATTTGCATTTCTCTAATGACCAGTGATGATGAGCATTTTTTCATATGTTTGTTGGCCTCATATATGTCTTCTTTTGAAAAGTATCTGCTCATATCCTTCACCCACTTTTGAATGGGGTTGTTTTTTTCTTGTATATCTGTTTTTGTTCTTTGTAGATTCTGGATATTAGCCTTTTGTCCAATGGGTAGATTGCAAAATTTTTTTCCCATTCTGTTGGTTGCTGATTCACTCTAATGATGGTTTCTTTTGCTGTACAGAAGGTCTGAATTTTAATTAGATCCCATTTGTCTATCTTGGCTTTTATTGCCATTGCTTTTGATGTTTTAGTCATGAAGTCATTGCCTATGCCTATGTCCTGGATGGTTTTGCCTACGTTTTCTTCTAGCATATTGGAAGTTCTAGCCAGAGCAATCAGGAGAGAAAAAGAAATAAAGAGTATTCAATTAGGAAAGGAGGAAGTCAAACTGTCTCTATTTGCAGATGACATGATTGTATATCTAGAAGACCTCATCGTCTCAGCCCAAAATCTTCTCAAACTAATAAGCAACATCAGCAAAGTCTCAGGATATAAAATCAATATGCAGAAATCACAAGCATTCCTATATACCAGTAACAGGCAGAGAGCTAAATCAAGAGTGAACTCCCATTCACAATTGCTACAAAGAGAATAAAATATCTAGGAATACAACTAACAAAGGATGTAAAGGACCTCTTCGAGGAGAACTACAAACCACTGCTCAAGGAAATAAGAGAGGGCACAAACAGATGGAGAAACATTCCATGCTCATGATTAGGAAGAATCGGTATTGTGAAAATGGCCATACTGCCCAAAGTAATCTATAGATTCAATGCTATCCCCATCAAGCTATCAATGACCTTCTTCACAGAACTGGAAAAAACCACCTTAAACTTCATATGGAACCAAAAGAGAGCCCACATAGCCAAGTCAATTCTAAGCTAAAAGAACAAAGCCAGAGGCATCACACTGCTGGGCTTCAAACTATACTGCAAGGCTACAGTAATCAAAACAGCATGGTACTGGTACCAAAGCAGAGACATGGACCAATGGAACAGAACAGAGGCCCCAGAAGAAACACCACACATCTACAACCATCTGACCTTTGATAAACCCGGCAAAAACAAGCAATGGGGAAAGGACTCCATGTTTAATATATAATGGTGTTTTGTTAATTGGTAAGTTGAAGGTGTCATTCATTCTCAATGGCCTTTGATGCCCTCCAACAAGGAGACTTGTGATTCCCCAGCAAGATTTAGGGCATATTTGGCAGTTAAAATACTTTTTTTGTAAGCAAAAATGAAATTTACATTGGATGTGTACATGCCTCTCAGATTGGACTACGAAATAATGTGAGTTTATGGGTGGGCTTCCCTGGACAAATAGACAGGCAAGTTGTTGTAATTGATATTGCTGAATGTGCTGTGGGAAGAGTTGTGTTAAATATTTGTAATTATTTTCTTGTTTGTAAGGGGTGTCCTCAATGGGGAAATGCCACAATAGAATAGTGGTAGTGGGGCATTAATACAACTGGGAACCCACCAGGCTTCCCGACCTAGAGGCATTGTTAAAGCAGTATAAGATACTGTATTAGTCTGTTTTCATACTGCTGATAAAGACATATCTGAGACTGGAAAGAAAAAGAGGCTTAACTGGACATACATTTCCACATGGTTGGGGAGGCCTTAGAATCATGGTGGGAGGCAAAAAGCACCTCTTATTGGCAGTGGCAAGAGAAAAATGAAGAAACAAAAGCAGAAATCCCTGATAAACCCATCAGATCTTGTGAGACTTCTTCACTATTATGTGAATAGCATGGGAAAGACTGGCCCCCATGATTCAATTACCTCCTCTGGGTCCCTCTCACAACACTTGGGAATTCTGGGAGATAGAATTCAAGTTGATATTTGAGTGGGGACACAGCCAAACCATATCAGTTACTGAGTTGGGGTGGAGTGGGACATGTGAAAGAAAGGCTCTTAACTAATCAAAAAACCAATATAGCAACTGAAACCTCACTGTCTTGTACTAGGAGCTCAATGTAGCAGTAGTCCTCCTTGTTTCTTTACTTCCAGATATTGCGATGGTCATGGTCATGTGCAGAATGAATTACTTGGTATGCAATAGTCGACATACTAATGCTTTTTTCAGATCCCATTGTGTGTTTAAAGCCTAATTATCTTCCTAGGGCTCTGATTACAACATGTATTCATTTTGCTGCCCCAATGTGACCTAAACTTTCCCATAATTTCTCACTGGTGGATAAGACAAGACTTAGGAAAGACTGAATTCTCATCAGAGGTGTCCTGGTACCATTATATGGCTGGCACCATTCTGATTGGAAGGACTAAGGACAGCATATTTTCTGTGGTAGATAGATGTTCCAATATCTGAGTAACCAGCACTGGAAGTTTAATAACCCTGACGAGAACCAGTAGCCAGAACCCAGATATCGTTCTGACGAAACATGTGAGTTGATACCCACAGTATACTCCTTGAGCCTGCTCAAGAAAAACTGATGGCCTTAAAAACACCAGAAAAATAAATTTGAGAGAGCACTTGATAAGCTTGAGAGGTATTGAGTTGGCTTTATACTTCATGTGGGGATGCTGCTCAGCTCATTACATAAGATTACTCAAAAGTCATTTGAGTTGGCCAACAACCTTCCTTTGATGTTATCTGCCAAGTTGTACAGACCATTGTTTCACTCAGGCCAGTCACTCACGTTTTGAAAGAGTTTTAGCAATGGATATTAATGCTCACTGGAACTGTGGTAAAATGTTGTGGCCACCAGGCAGTGGAATCCTTTGGGATTTGTTTGTGGTCCTTGCCTAAAACTGCCACCTGATATACCACCGTTGAGAAACTACTGCTAGTTAGTGACATTGAGAGAATAACAGAGCCAAGAGGTTGAGGAGAGAATGGAGGAGGCCCAAAGTCAGGATGGAAAAGAAAATGTCTACCACGGAGAAAACTCCTTTCATAATTCCTTTCTTTCTCTTTCAACACAACTTTTTATATTACAGAGGTATGTGATGGGCTAATCTAGTAGAACCAGTTTAGGTCAAGCTTTTGGCAAGATGTCTCAGAACCTCATTTTAGAATACAGAGTACTTGACATTTATTATTGTGTTATTTGGAGCCTCTGACAAGGCTCTTTTTTAATTTGCAATTTTTATGGATACATAATAGTTGTACATATGTATTTTCACCCTTATTTTAGGTACTTGGTACATTAACTTATTCACTTTACTTACCTCAAATGTGAGGGTGAGCCAGCATCACCCCTCATTCTTTGTGTTGTCATCATGCATGCAAACTCTGCCATATAGTTGACTTCCTTCAGCTCTTTCTGTCGTCAGTGCCTCTTTGTTGTTCTCAGAATTTTTATATTGGATGATATCCAGTGCAAAATTATCTGCCAAACTTTCAAGCACAGATATTTAGACTACTGGATATTTTCTGAGAGCCTTGTTTTTCAAAGTCCCCTGAAAAAACTTGGTATTTGTCTACTCCAGCTTCAGGTATGAATTCGATTCTGGTGATCAGTGTGTGTAGCATTCAATTTAGCAAAACCTAGTCCTTGCATTTGTGTTCTTTCTGGCATTTGGATCGCTACATATTGGAGAGATTGTCACTTTGTGCTGGTGGTGGCACCCTTAGGGGCCTCATTTCCAAATGAACCTGGTACTGAGCAGCCATATGAGTGGGGAGGTCAGTTCCCATATGTGTTTTGATGATTTATGCTGGGGCTCCAGGCAGACACATATTTAAAGACCTCTTGAAAAGACTTTGTCTCCTGGATTCAGACATCTGTTCATTCTGGGCCAGTGTGTGTAACCCTTTTTTTTGCACACACTTTTTTTTTCTCACATTTGTACTCAATATTTTGGTTGTATTGTTATATGCCAGGGCTTCAGGCACACAGTGAAAAGTTCTAGGCTTGGCAGGAACCCAAGTGTACATGTGTTGTGGTGGCAGCATATTTCTACTATGGCCCCACCATCATGTTGAAACTGCAGTTCATGTTCCAAGTCAGCCTTCTTGTTGTGCCTTTTATTGAGGTTGCTCCATCTCAGATTCTTGTCATCATTTGGATTAATGAGATACTGGTTAATGTGGTTCAGGGGACATAAGAGTTTTCTGAACCTCGGTTATTTGCTTGAAGCAAGAAGCAAGTGATCTTTGTCCCTCCCTCATGAGTGTGGAGAAAATAGCCACCAGCTCTTTTTCTTAGGTTCCACATATCTCCCATGGAGAATATATTCGTTTTTTCTGCATATGGTGAAAGTGTAGTTCTCTCCTAAACCAGTCCTCTTATTGTGCCTCTGACAAGGGCAGCTCTAGGTCTAACTTCTCTTCCTCAGTGACTTAGCCCCTTAGCTTCTAGGGGCTTGAAATTTCCAGAGGTCTAAATTCACTGACATATTTCAGCCTTCTTCTTCAGCACATACTTCCCTGATGCTGTAAGTGTTCAACTAGTTTGCAGAACTATAAATTTTATGCTCCAGACAGATCTTGCCAGCTCAGTAGTTGTTTTGGTGTACAAACTAATGCCTAAGATCTCCTACTCTGTTGTCTTATGTGAGTTCTTTTGATACCTAGAGTGCAGATCATTTGGAGCTCCCAGATGTCTACATTCTGGGCAGTGCATCCTTTCAAAATGGGAGTTAGTGAGATTTTCTCCTTGTTTTTGTAATTTGACAGACTATGTGAAAGGGGATGGAGGAAGGCCCGCCTTAGTCCCAGGATCCTTCATACATTGATGTTCTTTAGGAAAACATACATTTAAAAGATGAGAATGGGGAAATTGATTCCATTAAGACTCTGTGCTCAGGTATCTCTAAGAAATTTCCCTTGTAGGATAGGAGTCCTGACTTGAGCCAGAGAACCACTGCATTCTCTTCTTACATTCTTCAGAAGATTGAGAATAGCAGAAAAGTTGAGTAATAGGAGAATCTGGAAGAAAAAGAATGAAAGGAGATGTAGGAGAATACCAGGAAGTCATAGTAGGATAAAGTCAGGGAAAGCCAATTGTTCCTGTACTTTCAAGCCTGAGTATTTAGTCTTGTGGATTTTCTCATAGAGCCTGTTCTATATATTTCAAGGTTCCTTAAAATACTTGGTATTTGTTGGTTATTGATTTTACTGCAGCTTCAGGCACCTAGTCCAATCATACTGGCCAGATGGGTAAGCCTTTATTTTGGATAATACCAGATTCTGCATTTTTACTCTATTTTCCTACTGTAATGTGACATGTTCATGTTCTAGATCTTGTCTCCTTCCTTCCTTCCTTCCTTCCTTCCTTCCTTCCTTCCTTCCTTCCTTCCTTCCTTCCTTCCTTCCTTCCTTCCTTCCTTCCTTCCTTCCTTCCTTCCTTCCTCTATTTCATTTTCTTTCTTTCTCTTTCTCCTCCCCTTCCCTCCCCTCCCCTCCCCTCTCCTCTTCTTTTCTTTCTCTTTTGTTAAGATGGAGTCTCGCTCTGTTGCCCAGGCTGGAGTGCAGTGGTGTGATCTTGGCTCACTGGCACCTCCTCCTCCCAGGTCCAAGCGATTCTCATGTTTTAGCCTCCTGAGTAGCTGGGACTACAGTCACACACCTCAACGCCTGGCTAATTTTTGTATTTTTAGTGGAGATGGGGTTTCACCATGTTGGCCAGGCTGATGTTGAACCCCTGACCTCAAGTGATCTGCCCTCTTCTGCCTCTCAAAGTGCAGGATTGCAGGCATGAGCCACTGCGTCCAGCTTTCAGGTCTTTTCTTTTGTCGTTTTGAAGGCCCTGTACATTATTAAAAAAACATATTTGTGGATAGCTGAGAAGTTACAATGTATCTTGTGATATCAGGTAGTGCATATGAAGATTGCTTTCCTGCAGCACTCACTATGAATTCCAGTTTGTCAAATAAATTTGGAGGATATTCACATTGGAAATTCACCACTGTTTCTTCATTCAAATTCCTTTTGATGAGTTCCAAGAGAAAGTAACTGCATTCTTTTCTTTTTCACTATGCAAACTGGCTTGGATCTTTTGTTCCCATGTCTGTGATGAAAGTCCAGGTAGGTCCTATAGACTCTGTTTCCTCTTATGAAGCCAAATGTTCTGTAGCCATTTGCAATCTGTGTGAAGCTGATTACAGTGTATAATCAAAATCCTAATTTCTGCATCTTGGGAATTATCTTCCACTCCCTACTGAAGCCTGCTTAAAGATTGGAATTCTGCAAGTGTTACTTGTACATGGCTTTTGGGTGGAAATAGGCAAACAGGTTTTGCCTTTTTTCTATCTTCTCTCCAACTGTGTAGCTGTTCATTTTTATTGATACCAAACTCAGAAAGAGGAAGATTCCAGAAGAGCACATTCTTGCATAGCTGGCTAAATTGTAATGTGGGCATTGGGCTCTGAGATATGGATGAAATACTGAGCAGAGCCTCTTGTGGGGACATTTTCATTTTTCTATAGGGACCTCAGACTTCATATTCCTGTCACATAGATTGACTTTTATCTGACTGATCACTAGGTTCTCACTCAGTTTTCAGGCCTTTTATGGCCTTCAACTCTTCTGGGATCATTTGCTTCTCCAGCAGATTTTTTTGATTGACATATCTTTTAAGTTACTCTTAGGTCACTCTTTTTCCCAAGGTCCATATATCAACCCTGGAAATCAAAGATCTTGCTTCTGTAAAGGTTGAATTTGCTTTTCAATCAAAGGTACACTGTTACTTGCCCATCTTTAGGGGTACTTCTAGCCCCAGCATGTTAATTTTACTGACGTGAGTCAGACATTAGTTCTATGTTTCTCAACCAACCTATGAGGGCATCAGTCGTTTTCTGAAGCTCTTGATTTGAAGTCAGTGAGTAATTTGTAGTGAGGAAGAAACAGCCCAATCCCTGGGGATAAAATGCTCCATACACTGACAGCTTTCTCCCTAAATTATTTTTGCTTCTACCATGTCAGTTATTTATTTATTTATTTATTTTTGAGACAAGATCTTGCTCTGTTGCCCAGGCTGGGTTGCAGTGGCGTGATTACAGCTTACTAAAATCTTGAATTCCTGGGCTCAAGTAATTCTTCTGCCTCAGCTTCCTGAGTAGCTAGGACTACAGGTGTGTGCCACCACATCCAGCTAATTAAAAAAAAATTTTTTTTAGAGACAGGATCTTGCTATGTTGCCCAGGCTGATTGTGAGCTCCTGGGCTTAAGCAGTCCTTCTGCCTTGGCTTCCCAAAGTGTTGGGATTGTAAACATGAGCCACTGTGCCCAGCCTCAATTACTTCATATTTCTGTCGTGGGTGGTGGTCTAATAATATTCGTTTGATTCCACTTAAAAATTATTTTAGTTTTAATTCACACAATAATTGTGTATATTTATGGTGTACAATGTGATGTTTTGATACATGTATGTATCATGTAATGATCAAATCTGGGTAATTAATGAATCCATAACATCTTACTTTAGAATATGGGAGTATTTGTCATTTATTATTCTCATGTTTGTAGCCTCTGACAAGTCTCTTCCCTGAGAAGGTATTTGTTCAATATCCTGTTTACTATACGCTTGTAGGATCATGCCTTCCTTTGACTGCCCACTAGAAATGTTCTACCTTCTTGAATTTTGTGAGCCATCTCTCTGTTGTACCCTCTCCTTTCTTTCCAAGGGCTTTTTGTGGTGTTTTTATTTAATACCGTCTCAGGCCACTCACCCTCATAGTGCCTATATGTGGACGTTGGAAAGCACAGGCTTTATTTTGTGTGTGGTACATTTGTAGTTCACTCCCAAGCTAACCTTCTTATTGTACTTTCTGGAAGGGGCCCCTCCAGCCCAACACTTGGACTTCATTTGTGAGAGTTAAATATTACCCCTGTGTTTCTATAAGTTCCAGGGGATATAAGGCCAGCTTTCGTAAGTTCCTTGTCATTTTCTTGAAGTAAAGGGGGAAGTAAAATTTATCCCTTCCTCTTCAGGGTAGAAAAAAGCCCACCATAATGCCTTTCTCAAGGTCCACATTATCTACATGGAGAGCACAGATGTTTCTTCTACAGGAGGTAGAATTAATTGTAGTTAACTCACAAGGAAGCCCACTTCTTCTCTTATAAAGGGAGCAAGTCCTGTCCCAGATTCTTTTCCTATGTGAATCAATTGATGCCTGTGTCCCAGTAAGTCAGGATCATGACTGCAGCTCTCAGAAGCTGTTGTTCTTGTGTCGGCCATCCCATCACTCATTTCAGAATCTATCATGGGTCTCCAGTCATGCAACTGAGCAGAGAAACAGGTGGTAGGTAATGGACAGTCTCAGCTTCTTTCATGGATGGTTATATGATTTGTGAGTGTCTGAGGAGGAGGAATGTCCTGGTGTCACCCACATGTAGGGCATTGCTCTGCATTTTTGCCCTGGTGACCTTGAACATATCCATTTAAGCCACAGAGGGATAAGCTTCAGCAAAGTTCTCTGAGTGTGACAGAACACTTTGTGATCCCTCTAAAATGCAGGACAGTGGGAGGCATGTGAAGAATTGCTCCAAATGCTATCTCCCACTTGCCTCTTTATCTCTTATTAAAGGCTGTCATGGGGCAGTTTTTCTTCCCCTCTGTGGTCTTTTGAGGTATAAGGCTTTTTCCTGTCAGTTTACCTCCAGAAGAGAGCTACAGAATAGAAATCATGTTAATCATGTTAGTGTTCACAGCTCTGGTACATTGTAAGACCATGCTGCCCAAATGTTTGGTGACATGGGGCCAAATGATCTTTCATCACTGTCCTGAGTTCCCTGCTGAGTTGCAAAGGTGGTTCAAGCTAGACATAAAGTGGGTAGGACCACATAGATCTAATGAAAGTGTTACATAGTTATTGTACACCCATCTGTGTCATTGAGAAATTAAAACTCCTTTCCTCTGACTACTAGCCCCGGCCATAGATGAATTCCTCCCTGCTGATCGATGGTAGTCATTTACAGAAATGTACTGAGGCCTGTTTTTCCAATGAGCAGAAATGGAGGAACATTAAGGATAGGTTTGGTCAAAACTTTAATGAACTATAGAAGATTCCTCCTTGACTAGCAAATGTGGGAGCTCTGTCAGTTGTGCTGGAGGGGAGAGTGAAAATTACCCAATGGTCTATTGGACATTCCAGTATTCTAGCAACTGATCCTATAAGCACCTGGGTAATATTTAGAGGAGGAACTAGAACACCTAGAAAATCTTTCTGAGATCTGTTTTCTTCTGACTAATGTTTAACAGATCCAACACCACCATTTCTTGTTAAAAGAAGTTCTAAGGTAGAGTTTAAGACCCTGAACCTTCTCTAACTGGACCAGAAGGCTTTACCTACTGGTCAAAGGATGTTGGGGGGACTTGACAGTAGACATGTTTTAAACTTTTTCAGTCATTATGGACATGAGACAGAAGTCACTCTGCTGAGTGGAAGTATCCATAGGCATGGTCAGAAATTTACTCTGAATGTTGAAATACCTTTCAGTTCGTACTATGAACTGATAGGAGTTTATGGCTCTGCTTTTATGGACCAATACACATGCAAGTTGTTGTAATTGACATTTCTGAGTATTTTGGGGAATAATTGTGTTAAGTGTGTGTAATTTTTTTCTTGATTATAAGGGATGTTCCCAATGGGGAAATGCCATGATTAAAACAGTAGTAGTGAAATGAATGGAAAACTTTAAGCCCCACAGACATCTCCACTAAGCCGTAATGATCAATAAAGCAGTGTAGGATTCTATGTTAGAGACCAAGTGATAAGAGATTCCTACACTTATCAAGGAACTTATAGATGCAGAGTTGCTTAAAGAGACTGTAACACACTACAGTAGCCTCATGTGACCAGTGAGAAAAACCAGTGCTGCTTGACCCCTTATTATGGATTACTGCAAGCTTTTTGTGGCAGCCAATCTTCCTTGCCCCTGTTGTTTTAGATATCAAAGTTGTCACAAAGTCCATTGTGTAGATTGAAGGGCCTCGTATGTAATGCTGGATATGTTAATGTTTTCTTCATATCCCACTATAATCAGAGGATCAGAACCTTTATGGGGCTTAGCATGCAAAATAAGCTCTCTATTCTGCCACATAGAGACTTAACACTACACAATTTCTCACCAGTGGATTGGTCAGGACCTTCAAAAGACTGAGTTCTCACCAGAGTCCTGGTACCAATAAATGGTGACTATATTCTGATTAGAAGCAGCAAAGACACCATATTTTCTGTCTTGGATATACAGTTGAAATTTGAATAACCAACACTGAAAGTTTAATTCTGACAAGAATAAGTGGCCTGCCACCCAGATACACTTTAGGTAAATCATGTAGGCTGCTGCCCAGATAACAGTCTCAGAGCCTGTTCAAGAAAAACTGATGGCCTTAAACCTTCTGAAAACCCAAGTATGGTATAGCATATGACATATTTGACCAGTATCACACGAATTTCATATCTCAAGAGGACCCTGTTCATCCCATTACATAAGATTATTGGAAAGGCACCACTTTTTTAAAATACATTTTTTATTGCACTTTAGGTTCTGGGGTCCCTGTGAAGAACATGCAGGATTTTTGCATTGGTACATACATGGCAATGTGATTTGCTGCCTCCATCCCCCCGTCACCTATATCTGACATTTCTCCCCATGTTATCCCTCTCCAACTCCCTACCCCCATACTGTCCCTCCCCTAGTCCCCATCAACAGACCTCTGAATTTTAATTAGATCCCATTTGTTTATTTTGGCTTTTGTTGCCAGTGCTTTTGGTGTTTTAGTCATGAAGTCCTTGACTATGCCTATGTCCTGACTGGTTTTGCCGAGGTTTTCTTCAAGGGTTTTTATGGTGTTAGGTCTTATGTTTAAGTCTTTAATCCGTCTGAAGTTAATTTTAGTGTAAGGTATCAGGAAAGGGTCCAGTTTCTGCTTTCTGCACATTGCTAGCCAGTTTTCCCAACACCATTTATTAAACAGGGACTCCTTTCCCCATTGCTTGTTTTTGTCAGGTTTGTCAAAGATCAGATGATTGTAGATGTATGGTGTTGCTTCTGAGGCCTCTGTTCTGTTCCATTGGTCTATATCTCTGTTTTGGTAGCAGTACCATGCTGTTTTGATTACTGTAGCCTTGTAGTATAGTTTGAAGTCAGGTAGCATGATGCCTCTGGCTTTGTTCTTTTCGCTTAGAATTGACTTGGCTGTGCGGGCTCTCTTTTGGTTTCATATGAAGTTTAAGGTGTTTTTTTCCAGTTCTGTGAAGAGAGTCATAGGTAGCTTGATGGGGATAGCATTGAATCTATAAATTACTTTGGGAAGCATGGCCATTTTCACAATATTTATTCTTCCTAACCATGAGCCTGGAATGTTTTTCCATCTGTTTGTGTCCTCTCTTATTTCCTTGAGCAGTGGTTTGTAGTTCTCCTCGAAGGGGTCCTTTACATCCTTTGTTACTTGTATTCCTAGATATTTTATTCTCTTTGTAGCAATTGTGAATGGCAGTTTGTTTTTGATTTGTTTCTTTTTAAGTCTGTTATTGGTGTATAGGAATGCTTGTGATTTTTGCACATTGGTTTTGTATCCTGAGACTTTGCTGAAGTTGCTTATTAGTTTCCGGAGATTTTGGGCTGAGATGATGGGGTCTTCTAAATATACAATCATGTCATCTGTAAATAGAGACAATTTGACTTCCTCCTTTCCTAATTCTTTTTCTTGCCTGATTGCTCTGGCCAGAACTTCCAATACTATATTGAATAGGAGTGGTGAGAGAAGACATCCTTGTCTAGTGCCAGATTTCAGAGGGAATGCTTCTGGTTTTTGCCCATTCAATATGATATTCGTTGTGGGTTTGTTGTAAACAGCTTTTATTATTTTGAGATATGTTCTGTCGATACATAGTTTATTGAGAGTTTTTAGCATAAAGTGCTGCTGAGTTTTGTCAAAGGCCTTCTCTGCATCTATTGAGATAATCATGTGGTTTTTGTCTTGGATTCTGTTTATGTGATGGATTATGTTTATAGACTTGCGAATGTTGAACCAGCCTTGCATCCCAGGGATGAAGCTTACTTGATCAAGATGAATAAGCTTTTTGATGTGCTGTTGCATTTTGTTTGCCAGTATTTTATTGAAGATTTTTGCATTGATATTCATCATGGATATTGGCCTGAAGTTTTCTTTTTTAGTTGTGTCTCTGTCTGGTTTTGGTATTAGGATGATTTTGGTCTCATAAAATGAGTTGGGGAGGATTCCCTCTTTTTGTATTGTTTGGAATAGTTTCAGAAGGAATGGTATCAGCACCTCTTTGTGTGTCTGGTAGAATTCGGCTGTAAACCTATCTGGACCTGGGCTATTTTTAGTTGGTAGGCTATTAATTGCTGCCTCAACTTCAGCCCTTGTCATTGGTCTATTCAGGGTTTCAACTTCTTCCTGGTTTAGGCTTGGGAGAGCTCAAGTGTCCAGGAATTTATCCATTTCTTCCAGGTTTACTGGTTTGTTTGCATAGAGTTGTTTGTAGTAATCTCTGACAGTATTTTGTATTTCTGTGGAATCGGCGGTGATGTCCTCTTTATCATTTTTTATTGCATCTATTTGATTCTTCTTTCTTTTTTATTAGCCTGACTAGCAGTCTATTTTGTTGATCTTTTTAAAAAACCAGCTCCTCGATTTGTTGGTTTTGAAGGGTTTTTTGTGTCTCTATCTCCTTCAGTTCTGCTCTGATCTTAATTATTTCTTGTCTTCTGCTAGCTTTTGAATTTTTTTGATCTTGCTCTTCTAACTTTCAATTTTGATGATAGGGTGTTGATTTTAGACCTTTCCTTGCTCCTCATTTGGGCATTTATTGCTATGAATTTCCCTCTAGACACTGCTTTAAATGTGTCCCGGAGATACTGGTACGTTGTATCTTCATTCTCATTGGTTTTGAAAGAACATCTTTATTTCTGCCTTCATTTCATTGTTTATCCTGTCGACATTCAGGAGCCAGTTGTTCACTTTCCATGAGGTTGTGTGGTTTGGAGTTTGTTTCTTAATCCTGGTTCTAATTGGATTGCACTGTGTTCTGAGAGACTGTTATGATTTCCTTTCTTTTGCATTTGCTGAGGAGTGATTTACTTCCAATTATGTGGTCGATTTTAGAGTAAGTGTGATGTGGTGCTGAGAAGAATGTATATTATGTGGATTTGGGGTGGAGAGTTCTGTAAATGTCTATTAAGTTCGCTTGGTTCAGATCTGAGTTCAAGTCATGGATATCCTTGTTGATTTTCTGTCTTGTTGATGTGTCTAATATTGACAGTGGATTGTTAAAGTCTCCCATTATTTATTTTATTTTTTTTTAAAACAATGAAGTTTATTTGTGTCCCTTAGGATATTTTAAAAATAAAATATTTATAATCTCAAGACATAAAATACTATGAATTTAAAGAGAACAAATAAAAATTCAACAGATTTTTAATTTAAAAAATATTTATCATTCAGAAAAATCTCAGTAGAATAAAGCTATATCGAAGGTTTAAAAAGGCAGAATTGTAAGAGAACGTTACCTTGAGCAAATTTTTCAGTTACTTTTTTTTTTTAAAGAAAGAAAGAAGAAGAATAAAAGAGAAAAAAAGAGAAAGAGAAAGGGGAAGAGAGAATGAAAATCTTGCTCTATTGCTCAGGATTTCATTTAAATCTGTAAAATGCTTATGCAATTACTAAAAAGTGATTTATTTCCTATTATGTGATCACTTTTAGAATAGGTATGATATAATATTGAAAAAATATATATGTTTTGTGGGTATGAGGTGGTTAGTTCTGTAAATATTTATTAAATTTGCTTGTTCCAAGTCTGTGTTCAAATCGTGTTTTTTTTTCTTCCATTAAATTGGTAGATCTTCCTCCATCCCTTTATGTTAAGTCTTTGTGTGTCCTTGCCTATAAGAAAGGTGTAAATACAGCGTACTGATGGGTTTTAACTTTTTATTCAGTTTGTCTGTTTGTTTTGATTGAGGCATTTAATCCTTTTAAGTTTAGGCTTAATATTGATATATGTGAGTTTAATACTGTTATTTAGGGCTAACTAGCTGTTTGCCCGTTAATTGATGTAAATTCTTCATTGTTGTAATATTTTTTCTTTTTGATAAGTTTTTAGGATAACTGATGCTGGTTGTTCCTTTTTGTGTATAGTACTTCTTTCAGAAGTTGTTGTAAAACAGGCCTGATAGTGGTGAAATCTCTGAGTTCTTGCTTGTTCGCAAAAAATTTTATTCTTCCCTCGGTTATAAAACTTAGTTTGGCTGGATATGTAATTCTGGGTTGAAAGTTTTTTTCTTTAAGGATGTTAAATATTAACCCCCTACTCTCTTCTGGCTTGTAGAGTTTCTACTGAGAGATCTGCTGTGAGTCTGATAGGCTTCCCTTTATGGGTAAACTGGCCCCTCTCTCTGGCTGCCCTTAATATTTTCTCCTTTATTTTAATCCGAGTAAATCTGACAATTATGTGTCTTGGGGTTGGTCTTCTTGAGGAATATCTTTGTGGGGTTCTCTGTATTGCCTGGAGTTGAGTATTGTCGTGGCTTGCTAGTTAAGGAAAATTTTCCTGGATAATATCCTGAAAAATATTTTCCAGTTTGGTTTCATTCTCTTCATCACTTTCAGGTATACCTATTAAGCGTAAATTAGGTCTTTTCACATAGTCCCATATTTCCTGGAGATTTTGCTCATTTCTTTTTATCCTTTTTTCTCTGATCTTATCTTCTCGTTTCATTTCATTAAGTTGGTATTCGACCTCTAATACCCTTTCTTCTGCTTGATCAATTCGACTGTTAAGACTTGTGCATACTTCACGGATTTCTCGTATAGTGTTTTTCAGCTTCATTAATTCGTTTATGTTCCTCTCTAAGTTGTCCATTCTCGTTAGCATTTCATCAAACCTTTTTCAAAGTTATTAGCTTCTTTGCATTGGGTTAGAACATATTTTTTTAGCTCGCAGAAGTTTCTTATTAGCCACCTTCTGAAGCCTGATGCTGTTAATTCTTCGCAGTCATTTTCCATCAGGCCTTGTTCCATTACAGATGAGGAACTAGCATTCTCTGTAGAAGGAGAGACATTCTGATTTTGAGTGTTCTCAGTTTTTTTTTACGGTGGCTTCTTGGCATCTTTATGGTTTTATCCACCTGTCGTCTCTGTGATTACCAACTTTCAAATTAAGTCTCTGAGTGGACATCCAGCTTGTTGATTCCCAGCTCTGGAATCTATGTAATTTTCACTGAGGTGACCCACAATGCTGGCTAAAACAGCAGCGTTGAAATTCATGGTGCTTTTCTGCCCAGGGGTCTCCAATCTGGCTTCCCTCTTCAGTCCCTTTTTCAATCAACTGAATGGATTGCTCTGCCTTATCAGAGCTCCGAATATCATCCAAAAGGAGACCCAGTCCCGTTTACTCTGCACCAAGAGCCGCTGGGCCAAGGCGCCGGCAAAACAGCTGCGCCAGCCGAAAAGGTCACATTAGCGACCCGTGGGGCTCCTCCACTGGGAATGCCCTGGTCCGTGGGCAGCAAAAATTTGTTGGTAAGTGTGGTGTCCACTCACTCTCTGCGCTTTCACTGGGAGTTGCAATCCTGAGCTGCTAGTAATCGGCCATCTTGGATCTCTCTCTCAATTACTTTTAAGTATAATAGTTTTGCTTATTTCCAAAGCACTGTTGTTTTCTCTTCAATCTTTTTCTTTCATGTGAGTGATTGTACTTTAAAACATAAGACTATATAAAATCATAATGCCAAGCAACACTAGTTACCATCAGCCAAGAGTAATGTTCTTTACTTACTGATCATCCAACATACATTACTCATCCAAATAACAGGAAGAGTAATAACTAAGCAAGAAAATCTGTTCTTTCTCTTTAAATACTGTTCAGAGTGGACTATCTTTTTAAAATTCTGGAACACAAATGGATTTTAAAATATATTGCTTATTCCCAACTTTATAATAGCTATGTGTTGGGTATGTGTACACATGTGTGTATATATATATATATATATGTATTTTGTCACCCAGTCTGGGTGCAGTGTTACCATCTTGGCTCACTGCAACCTCTGCCTCCCAGGTTCAAGCAATTCTCCTGCCTCAGCCTCCTGAGCAGCTGGGACTACAGGAATTCACTATCATGCCTGGCTAATTTTTGTATTTTTAGTAGAGACGGGGTTTCACTGTATTGGCCAGGCTGGTCTTGAACTCCTGACCTCAGGTGATTTGCCCACCTCTGCCTCCCAAAGTGCTGGGATTACAGGCATGAGCCACCACACCTGGAAACACATGTATACTTTTTTAGTGCTAAAAGATGATCACGGAATATTAATGCAAGCTAAAAAGCCCCTATCATGTGAAACTTTCATTTGCCATCACCATTATTGTTATACTTCTAAGAAAGAGATCATATAAATTACAACTGAAAGAAACAAAAATCCCCTCATGTGCTTGGATTTCCAAGTACAAAGTTTTGCTATGTTCTTACTGCAACAACAGAATTATTTTTAGTACACATAACTAGTATACAATTAGTAAACATTTAAATTACTTTTTAAAAACTTAAAACTTCAATTGGAATGTGATAATTCAAGCCAAGCAGCATTTCAAGTGACCTTTATATTTGCATTTTAAGGCAGCATTAAAAGATTGAGACCTTATCCCTGCTTGTGTCAGACTGTTTCACCATGCCTGAACAGAACCCATTTTTACATTTTCTTGACAATGTTATAAACAATACAATACAATAGACAATTCAGAAATAAGCACCTGCACCTCAAACTTCTGTTTACTATAAATTATTTAAATGAAAGCAGTTGCTATACATGCTGCTTGCTCAGTTCTCTCCAAATGGGGATTTGTCTGTTGTGAAAAGAAAGTAGCTTGAGGTTAAATAATAATGCTAAGATGCTAAGTAGTTATGATTTCCATTTTTATAATCTAACCTGGATTCTTTGTTCTGGGACACACACAAAGTATTTGTCTTTTATGTAGAAGAGTATTTAGGTTGAAGGTATATGCTTTTCAAGATATTTAGGAATAAACTTAAATATTCCTGAATACTTTCAGGAATTGCTAGAAAAATGACATATAAAACCAAACTTCTTGAATACTTTGTATCTTCTAAAAACAGTTCGAGTTCCATGAATAACCTGTAAAAGTCTTCCGATTGATTCGCATTAGTTCTAAATGATGTTATCAGACTATGTAACTTCAAGTAATTTTCTAATCATTATTTTTATATTTGAGATACTGGGTCTTAAAACATCAAATCTCCATGAATCACAGTGCTATCCATTGGCAGCATGGCAGTGAATTACAATGAAAACCAGTTCTACAAAGGACACTTTGAACGTCACTGTTTCACACCTTTAATACTGTCTCAAAGGATCTATTACTCTTCAACTATCTTAGTGTACTTTGAAATATAGAAGTAATAATTATCATTGGAACAGTAATTCTAAATCTAAATAGATAACTCCTATAGCAATATTTGTTTACTTGCAACATATTTTCATTTCAAATATATGTAAAATTTCTCACAAAGTCAGAACACAACTCACAGTTTGAACGGAAACTTCAGTGTTTAAATCTCAACATTCAGTAAAATAAACGCTACATAGTAGGTTGCTTTTGAATATAAATCACTCATTTAAGTAAATGGGATATAATTTCTAACTTGTGTTAAACGTGAAGGAATAATTTTTTAAATGTGAAGCCTTGCCCCAAATCAGTCAAGTGCAAGATTATCATATGATACAAATCAAACTCTACTTACACAACACATTTGTCAGAGACTTGAAGCAGATCTCTAACTATAGTTGGGGAACTGAATATCCTAGAAGAAAGCATATCATAGATCAGGCCTCAGTTTTATTACTTCACTGATAACAATGCCTTACTTTATTTATTGAAGAATGTTTCTTCCATTGAAAATACACTTCTAATTTTATAATGCTAGACAGTAGAAGAAAAAAATAGGAGCCCATTAAAAAAAAATCCACTCTGATGTGGAATGACTCTTTTCTGCTGTATAATCAGATTTTTTTTTCTTTTTAAGTACTGACTTGCCAGTTTATCCTTGATAACTGATTCAGAGAGATAAATGAACCTTGTGACTTTATGTCTGAGAATATGTACATATACAAATATTCTGGGAAGTTATGTCCCATGATCTGACCCATACTTCTGATTTAAACTATAACTAGCTCTCTTAATAAAACAGTATTAAGTTTTAAACTTAAATCACCCCTTTACTGCACTGTTCTCATTCTCTTTACTTTTTATTTTTACATTATTTCTATAAATACTAAAAAAAACCCAAAAATCTCCAATCTTGAAACCAACTTAGAAGTCTGAAGTTAGCTTATAATTTTTAAAATATTTTGTTAAAATGTAAAAAACCTGAAACTACAAACAAAAATTTTTAATTTTACAGTATATATCGATTTCTTTTTAAAAAACATTCTGAAATGTTTTTATGTAAGTAACAAGTGTTATTTTTTTTTAAATGAAACTCCTCTACAGGCTAGAAGATATGTGGTATTGCCTCATTAGAAATCAATACACATTTCATTTTATTATGCCAGTACTTCGACTGTTTCAAAGTAGTCATTTGGTAGAATCTCATAACCTCTTTCTGATATGTCATCTTTCTCTTTCTGGAAGTGAACAACCTCCTTTAGTTTTTCAAGCTGCTGTTATTGCCTTCTACATCACTGCTGTGCAGTCGAGCTTTTTTCTGAGTTTTTCAACTTGCTGTTCTAGCTGATGAATCCTTTCCCACTGGTGTGTTGTATCCGCCACAGTATAGTTGTGGTCACAGAAAACTGAGAGATTAACAGGGATCTGAAGAGGTGGCATTAGTAATCCAATAGCAGCATCAACCTGGGAAACGGGAGGCAGTAAAGGAGGTGGGGGAAGCTATTCTTGTGGCTCCAGAAGATCGTCTTTCTTGTCATGTGGTTCAGTACAAAGAAATATTGTGGGCACAGCATTCTCTTTCAGTAACTTGTTGCACTCCCTCTTAAAGCAGTCTGGAGTAAAGTGCTCTGAACAAATACTGCTATACTTGGTGGGTTTAAAGTTTTTTCTTCTGACAGCTGCCTCCCGTTCTTTACAAAGACTGGGTTGAGTAACAGGAAACTTGTGGAAAGAAATGGGCTGGTCCTTGTCATAGTGGTTCTTGCAGCCATAGGCGGAGCAGGACTCCAGGACTAAACTCTCCCGTTATTTTTGCACAGGCATCTAAGTCTCTTTGTAGGTCATTAAGGACTTGCTTTATGTATCTGGGTGCTCCTATATTGGGTGCATATATATTTAGGATAGTTAGTTCTTCTTGTTGTATGGATCATTTTACCATTATGTAATGACCTTCTTTGTCTCTTTTGATCTTTGTTGGTTTAGAGTCCATTTTATTAGAGATTAGGATTGCCACCCCTGCTTTTTTTTGCTCTCCATTTGCTTGGTAAATCTTCCATCCTTTTATTTTGAGTCTGTGTGTGTCTTTGCACGTGAGATGGGTCTCCTGAATACAGTACACTGATGTCTTGGCTTTTTATTCCATTTGCCAGTCTGTGTCTTTTGATTGGGGCATTTAGTTCATTTACATTTAATGTTAATATTGTTATGTGTGAATTTGACCCTGCCATTTTATTACTGGTCGGTTGTTTTGCCCTTTGGTTGGTGTAATATCTTCATTGCATCATTGATCTTTACCATTTGGTTCTTTTTTGCAGTGGCTGGTACTGGCTTTTCCTTTCTGTGTTTAGTGCTTCCCTCAGGAGCTCTTGTAGGGCAGGTCTGGTAGTGACAAAATCTCTCAGCAATTGCTTGTCCATAAAGGATTTTATTTCTCCATCACTTATGAAGCTTAGTTTGGCTGGATGTGAAATTCTGGGTTGAAAGTTCTTTTCTTTAAGGATGTTGAATATTGGTCCCCACTCTCTTCTGGCTTGTAGGGTTTCTGCCAAGAGAGCCACTGTGAGTCTGATGTGTTTCCCTTTGTGAGTGACCCGAACTTTCTCTCTGGCTGCCCTCAGTATTTTTTCCTTAATTTCAACCCTGGTGAATCTGACGATTATGTGGCTTGGGGTTGCTCTTCTTGAGGAATATCTTTGTGGTGGTCTCTGTATTTCCTGGATTTGAATGTTGGCCTGCTTTGCTATGTTGGGGAAGTTCTCCTGGGTAATATCCTGAAGAGTGTTTTCCAGCTTGGATTTGTTCTCCCCATCAAACATTCAGGTACACTGGTCAAGTGTAGATTAGGTCTTTTCACATAATCCCATATTTCTTGAAGGCTTTGTTCATTTCTTTTCACTCTTTTTTTCTCTAATCTTGCCTTCTCATTTTATTTCATTGAGTTGATCTTCAGTCTCTGATACCCTTTCTTCTGCTTGATCGATTTGGCTATTGAAACTTTTGTATGCTTTGTGAAGTTCTAATGCTGTGTTTTTCAGCTGCATCAAGTCGTTTATGTTCTTTTCTAAGCTAGTTATTCTAGTTTGCATTTCATCTAACTTTTTTTCAAGGTTTTTAATTTCTTTGCATTGGGTTGGAACATGTTCCTTTAGATTGGAGAAGTTTGTTTTCTCCCACCTTGTGAAGCCTGCTTCTGTCAATTTGTCAAACTCATTCTCCATCCAGTTTTGTTACCTTGCTGGTAAGGAGTTGTGATCCCTTGGAGGAGAAGAAGGGGCTTTTTGGTGATTTCAGCCTTTTTGCACTGATTTCTTCCCATCTTCATGGATTTATCTACCTGTGGTCTTTGAAGTTGGTGACTTTCGGATGGGGTCTCTGAGTGGTCATCCTTTCTGTTGATGTTGAAGTTATTTCTTTCTGTTTTTTAGTTTTCTTTCTAACAGTCAGGCCCCTCTTCTACAGGACTGCTGGAGGTCCACTCCAGACTCTGCTTGCCTGGGAATTACCCACAGTAGCTGCAAAACAGCAAAGATTGCTGCCTGTTCCTTCCTCTGGTATCTTCATCTGGAAGGGTACCTGCCAGGTGTCAGCCAGAGCTCTGCTGTATGAGGTGTCTCTTAGGATATATGGGGGTTAGGGAGCCATTTGAGGAGGTAGTCTGTCCCTTATCACAGCTCAAGTGCTGAGCTGGGAGCTCCATTGCTCCCTTCAGAGCTGGTGGGCAGGGACGTTTAAGTCTGCTGAAGTGGGACTCACAACCACCCCTTTTCCCAGGTGCTCTGTCCTGGGAAGGTGGGGCTTTATTTATAAGTCCCTGACAGGCTACTTCCTTTTTTCAGAGATGCCCTGCCCAACAAGAAGGGAGTCTAGTTACAGTCTGGCTGCAGAGGCCTTGCTGAGCTGCTGTGGGCTCCACCCAGCTGCTGTGTAACCTTTCCAGTGACTTTGCTTACACAGGCAAGGTTAGAACTGACTCAGTGAGACAGATCCAAAATGGCCAATTAGGAGCAGCTCAGGGTTGCAGCTCCCAGTGAAAGCGCAGAGGGTGAGTGGACGCTGCATTTCCAGATGGATTTTTATTGCCCACAGACCAGGAGATTCCCAGGTGGAGGAGCACCATGGATTGCCAGTGCGACTGTTTCGGCTGGTGCGGCTGTTTTGGCTGACGAGGCTGTTTTGGCCAGCACAGCGGTTCTCTGCACAAAATACACGGGTCTGGGCGCTGTTTTAGCTGGTGATTGGAGCTCCTGGGATAGAGAGTCACCCATTCAACTGATTAAAAAAAGGGGACTGAAGCAGGGAGCCAGGCCAAGAGATTCCCGGGCAAAAAAGCACCATGAATCTCAGTGCGACTGTTTCAGCTGGCTCAGTGCGTCACTGCAAGGAAAATCACAGAGATCCCAGCACCTTTTCAACAGGTGACTAGAACACCTGGGACACAGAGTTGCCCATTCAACTTAAAAAAAAAGGGCTCTGAGGCAGGGAGCCAGGTGATTAGGCTCTGCTGGTCCCACCCCCACAAAAAAACAGCAATCTGAAACGCTCTGGATTGAGAGATTCACCGCAAGCACAGCTGAACCTGGGATGGTCCAGCTCTGTGGGGGAGGGGCGTCCACCGTTACCGAGGCAGTCCACCACTGTGGAGGTAGTCTGCCATTGCTGAGGCATCCTGCTATTACAGAGAGAGTCCGCCATTATAGAGGTGGGCCACCATTGCCGAGGCAGTTCTAACTATACCTGTATAAACAAGACTGCAGGGAAGTTCACACAGCAGCTGGGCAGAGCCCACAGCTGCTCAGCAAAGCCTCTGCAGGCAGACAGTGACTAGGTTGCCTCCTGGCTGGGCAGGGCAGCCCTGAAAAAAGATAGCAGCACAACAGAAACTCATAAATAAAGCCCTAAATCCCTGCAGGAGGATGCCCACAGTACAGCCCGTGCTGCCCTGCTTGAGTACCCTGCCTGGAGGCCTGGGATCAGTTTGGCCCTGCCGGCATAGCTAGTTAATATAGTTTGGATGTGTGTCCCTGCCAAAATCTCATGTTGAATTGTAATCCTCATGTTGGGTGTGGGACCTGGTGAGAGGTGACTGGTGGTGTGTTTCTCATGAATGGCTTAGCACCATCCCCTTGATGCTGTCTTTGGCACAGATCTCTCATGAGAACTGGTGGTTTAAAGACTTGGAACCAACCCAAATGCCCATCATTGATAGACTAGATAAAGAAAATGTGGCACATATATGCCGTGGAATACTATGCAACCATAAAAAGGATGACTTCATGTCCTTTGGAGGGACATGGATGAAGCTGAAAGCCATCATTCTCAGCAAACTAACACAAGAACAGAAAACCAAACACTACATGTTCTCACTCATAAGTGGGAGTTAAACAATGAGGACACAGGGAGGGGAACATCACACACTGGGGTCTGTTGTGGGGTGAGGAGCTAGGGGAGGGATAGCATTAGGAGAAATACCTAATGTAGATGACGGGTTGATGGGTGCAGCAAACTACCATGGCACTTGTATACCTATATAACAAACCTGCATGTTCTGTACATGTATCCCAGAACTAAAAGTATTAAAAAAATATATGTGGCATCTTGCTCTCTCCCTCTTGCTCCTACTTTTGTTCTGTTTCCCGTTTAAAACTGAATACTTTTAACAGAACTGAAGTCCCCTCTTGAAGCTTTGCTGCTTAGAAATTTCTTCCACCAGCTACCCTAAATCATCTCTCTTAAGTTCAAAGTTCCACACATCCCTAGGGCAGGGGCAAAATGCTGCCAGTCTCTTTGCTAAAACATAACAGGAGTCACCTTTGATCCAGTTCCCAACTTGTTTCTCATCTCCATCTGAGACCACTTTAGCCTGGATTTCATTGTCTATATCATTATCAGCATTTTGGTCAAAGCCATTCAACAAGTCTCTAGGAAGTTACAAACTTTCCCACATCTTCCTATCTTCTTCTAGGCCCTCTAAACTGTTCCAACTTCTGTCTGTTATCCAGTTCCAAAGTTGCTTCCACATTTTTGGGTATCTTTTCAACAGTGCCCCACTCTACATTAGTACACCAATTTACTGTGTTAATACATTTTCATGCTTCTGATAAAGACATACCCGAGACTGGGTAATTTATAAGGAAAAAGAAGTTTAATGGATTCACGGTTCCATGTGGCTGGGGAGGGAGGCCTCACAATCATGGCAGAAGGCAAAAGGTACGTCTCCCATGGCAGCAGACAAGAGAAGAGAACTTGTGCAGGGAGACTCCCCAATATCAAACCATCTGATCTCATGAGACTTATTCACTAGTATGACAACAGCATGGGAAAGACCTGCCTCCGTGATTGAATTACCTCCCACCAGGTCCCTCCCACAACACATGGGAATTGCAGGAGCTACAATTCAAGATGAGTTTTGGGTGGGGACATGGCTAGACCATATCAGCTGCTTTGATGCATCCAAAGCACAATCTAAATTTTACTTTGACTTGATTGAAAATAGTCCTCATATTGGATAATGGACTTGGATATGTCTATAGTTTAGCTGTTTCATGTCAATACATATGAAAGGTGTTATAACTGGTACTGGTGAGTGTATTGTGGTAAGAGTTGTGTTAAGATTTGTAATTATTGAGAGGAGATCCAAGATGGCTGATTAGGAGCAGCTCAGGATTGCAGCTCCCAGTGAAAGTGCAGAGGGTGAGTGGATGCCGCATTTCCAGACGGATTTTTATTACCCCCAGACCAGGGGATTCCCAGGCGGAGCAGCCCCACGGGTCGCCAGTGCGGCTGTTTTGGCCGGCGCGGCGGTTCTCCGTACAAAATACACTGGTCTGTGTGTCCTTTTAACTGGCGAGTGGAGCTACGGGAAGGCAGATTAAAAAGGGGACTGAATCAGGGAGCCAGCCCAGGAGATTCCCAGGCAAAAAAGCGCTACGAATCTCAGCGCCGCTGTTTCAGCCTGCGCAGTGTGTCCCCGCAGGGGAAATCACACAGATCCCGGCGCCTTTTCAGCAGGCGACTGTGTGATGTGGCAAGAAAAATGGCTTCGGCCAGGCTAAAATGTAAGGGCTTCTCAGGCTCACAGGCTACATGCAGGCTCGCAGGTTACTGATAAGGCAATACAATTAATCAGGCCAATGCCAGGTGCAGACACCAGCCTCATTTCAATGGAATTCAAGAACTCATCGCTCAGGGTCACACGGACCCTGAGAAGAAACCCTCATTGTCTTAGCTACTGGCCTTGGCTTCTGAAAAACTGCTTGCTTACTGATATTGGGAGTTTTCACTGTCTCTAACTGCTGACCTTGGCTTCTGTACAAACTGCCTGCTTGCAAAGA
>PVKP010033350.1:0-25109 GCA_004027715.1 Plecturocebus donacophilus | reverse complement strand
ATCTGGTGTATACAACTTTAATTTCAAAAAGTATATAATGAAAGACATTGCAAAAATAAAATTGCTGCATGAGCATAGCGCATGTAGCCCTCCAGACCCTGCCTTTTCTATCTCCTTTTCTTCCGGCGCACGCTCTCTTCCAGGTTTGGGACCCTCTCGCTGGACGAGATTCCCGGGCTCGCGTTCAGTTCACAACATACTTTCCTACTTTTTTTTTTTTTTTTTCAATTTTTTGAGACAGAGTCTCCCTCTGTCGTCCAGGCTGGAGTGCAGTGGTGTTATCTCGACTCACTGCAACCTCCACCTCCTGGGTTCAAGCGACTCTCCTGCCTCAGCCTCCAGAGTAGCTGGGATTACAGGTGGGTGCCACCATGCCTGGCTAATTTTTGTATTTTTAGTAGAGACGGGTTTCACTTTGTTGACCAGGCTGGTCTCGAACTCTTGACCTGAGGTGATCTTGCCACCTCAGCCTCTCAATGTGCTGAGATTACAGGTGAGAGCCACCGCACCCGGCTACCTTCCCACTTTTAGTTGGGGTCCTACTTCCTGCTGCTGACTCTTGGGTGAGATGAGAGAGACCCCTGTTTCTGGCTCCTCCCTGACATCCCCACAGTGAATCACCATTCCTTCTTCAGAGTGTGACATCTACAACCAAAACAACAAGTCATACTCTCACTCACAGAGACTGCCTCTCAGGATGATGTGCTCTTATGCTAAAATGGTCCTCCTTACTGGTGGTGACACTGGGAGGGAACAAGAGGGTGAAGGGGCTGAGGGACATAGACATCCTTCATGCCTGTGGGGGGAGGTGGACACCCTGCACTTTGCATACTAGAAGCATCCACCACAGGAAAGTGTCTTCCCTGGGTCCAGACATTCAGTGGGGTCAGTCAAGATTTGGAGATTTTCTGGGGACTCACTAGGAGCTGTCCCACATCTTGTGCCTCAGACCTGGGCTTTCCCAGTGATGGGGGAAGCATTGTTTCAGAGAAAGAGCGGAGAAAAGGCTTTCTAGGTAGCAAAATGCTGGGCTTTTGCATTTCAAAAGTCAAAGTCCAGAGATGTGTCAGAGTACACTAGAACTGCGCTGTCCAATATACTAGCTCCAGGTAGCTAATCAAACTTAAATTGACATGAGTTAAAAAATGAGGCCGGCGGAGGTGGCTCACGCCTGTAATCCCAGCACTTTGGGAGGCCGAGGTAGGTGGATCACTTGAGGTCAGGAGTTGGAGACCAGTCTGGCCAACATGGTAAAACCCTATCTCCACCCGAAATAGAAAAATTAGCCAGCTGTGGTGGCACCATCTGTAGTCCCAGCTATTCGGGAGGCTCAGGCATGAGAATCACTTGAACCCAGGAGCCAGCAGTTGTAGTAAGCTGAGATCACACCACTGCACTCTGGCCTGAGTGACAGAGTAAGACTCTGTCTCAAAAAAGTTAAAAATCAATGAAAGCCAGACACGGGGCGGGGGGTGCGGATAGAAAAAAATTTTAAAAAGCCAGGCACAGTGGTTCATGCCTGTAATCCCAGCACTTTGGAAGTCCGAGGTGGGCGGATCACAAAGTCAGGAGATCGAGACCATCCTGGTCAACATGGTGAAACCCCATCTCCACTAAAAATACAAAAATTAGCCAAGCACGGTGGTGCGTGTCTGTAATCCCAGGTGCTTGGAAGGCTGAGACAGGAGAATCACTTGAACCCAGGAGGCAGAGGTTGCAGTGAGCCGAGATCACACCACTGTACTCCAGCCTGGTAACAGAGCTAGACTCCATCTCAAAAACAAACAAACAAACAAAATAAATAAAAACAAACAAAAAAAGAGTTAAAATGAAATAAAATGAAAAATTCAGTCTCTCAGTCTGCCCAGTCACATTTCAAGTGCTCAACAGCCACATGCAGCTGGTGCTATCATGCTGGACAGTAGAGATATTATAGAATATTTTCATTACCCCTGAAAGTTCTACTGGACAGTGCTGCATTAGAAAGGCATGGGATTTTGTCTGTTTTGAGAGAAAGGCAAGAAGATTTGTCTGTTTTGTCCACTGCTATTGTCCTAGGGCCTAGAACAGTATCTAGCACATAGGAGGGTCATCAGCAAATCTGCGTTGAATTAAAACTAGAGAAGTTAGAGCCAGTTTTCCATCATGCCTACTTCTTTAACCAACTGATCTCAAGTGGACACACTTTGTCCAAATTGATGAGTCAGGAAGATCACTTGAGTGCAGGCGGTCGAGGCTGCAGTGAGCCTTGATGATGCTGCCGCACTTCAGCCTGGGTGACAGTGAGACCCTGCCTAAAAAAAAAAAAAAGTTAAAATAGTCAATTTTGTGTTATGTATATTTCATCACAATAAAAAATCGGCCAGGGCTGGGCATAGTGGTTCTCGCCTGTAATCCCAGCACTTTGGTGGGTCGAGGCAGGTGGATCACTTGAGGTCAGGAGTTTGAGACCAGCCTGGCCAACATGGTGAAACTCTGTCTCTAATAAAAATACAAAAATCAGCCAGGCATGGTGGCAGGTGGCTGTAATCCCAGCTACTGGGGAGGCTGAGGCAGGAGAATCTCTTGAATCCGGGAGGTCAAGTTTGCAGTGAGCTGAGTTCACACCATTGCACTCTAGCCTGGGCAACAGAGTGACACTGGATCTCAAAAAAATATATATATATATTGGCCAGGCATGGTGGCTTATGCCTGTGATCCCAGCACTTTGGGAGGCCAAGGCAGGAGGACTGCTTGAGCCCAGGAGTTCAAGATCAGCCTGGGCAACAGGTGAGACCTCGTCTCTACAAAAAATTTAAAAATTAGGTGGGGGCCGGGTGCTGTGGCTCACGCCTGTAATCCCAGCACTTTGGGAGGCTGAGGCGGGTGGATCACGAGGTCAAGAGATCGAGACCATCCTGGCCAACATGGTGAAACCCCATCTCTACTAAAAAAATACAAAAAAATTTAGCTGGTCTTGGTGGCGCGTGCCTGTAGTTCCAGCTACTCGGAAGGCTGAGGAAGGAGAATTGCTTGAACTTGGGAGGTGGAGGTTGTAGTGAGCCAAGATCACGCCACTGCACTCCAGCCTGGTGCCTGGTGACAGAGCAAGACTCTGTCTCAAAACAAACAAAAAAAACCCACAAAATTAAAAAAAATCAATATAGGCCAGGCGCGGTGGCTCATGCCTATAATGCCAGCACTTTGGGAGGCTGAGGAGGGAGTATCGCTTGAGTCCAGGAGTTCAAGACCAGCCTGGCCAACATAACAAGACACTGTCTCTACAAAAAAAAAAAAAAAAAAATTAGGCCTAATGGGGCATGCCTGTACTCCCAGCTACTAGGGAGAAAGGATTGCTGGGGCCCAGAATGTCGCGGCTGCAGTGAGCCATGATTGAGCCACTGCACTGCAGCCTGGGTGACACAGTGAGACCCTGTCTAAAAGAAGAAAAAAAAAAAGGCCAGGTGCAGTGGCTCACACCCGTAATCCTAACACTTTGGGAGACCAAGGTGGGTGGATCACAAGGTTAGGAGTTTGAAACCAGCCTGGCCAAGATGGTGAAACCCTGTCTCTACTAAAACTACAAA
The DNA here is from genome assembly GCA_004027715.1 of Plecturocebus donacophilus. Classification (NCBI taxonomy): domain Eukaryota; kingdom Metazoa; phylum Chordata; class Mammalia; order Primates; family Pitheciidae; genus Plecturocebus; species Plecturocebus donacophilus. Next base: position 21,543 of record PVKP010033350.1, on the reverse strand, counting down.
AATTAGCCGGGCGTTATGGTGGGTGCCTGTAATCCCAGCTGCTCAGGAGGCTGAGGCAGAGAATTGCTTGAACCTGGGAGGCAGAGGTTGCAGTGAGCTGAGATCATGCCACTGCACTCCAGCCTGGGCAACAGAGTGAGACTCCATCTCTTTGTTTGTTTTTGTTTTTTTATTTTCTTTTACTCTGCTTTAGGCTTTGTTTTTACTGCAAGAGAGACTCTGTCTTAGCAACAAAAGAAAAAAGAAAAAGAAAAGAAACAGGGCATAAAACCTGAGATACCATCCTAGGGGCACAATTGACACCACAAGTTGCCTCTTACTGGCTCTGTACGCCTCCGATCCTGACACACAATTCCTGCTCATCTAACAACATCCTACTCAGTCTCTTGGTTTGGAGTCCCCTTGAGATGGCAGGAAACATTGGTATTCTTCTGGAGCTCTTTCAACAGAAACACTTCCTTTAGCAATTGACTCAAAATCTCTCCTTTAGTCAGAATGAATTCCAGTAGGGAGACTGAACAGAGATGATGTGTCTTCACCAGACCATCCCTTGTCTGAGACTTTCTGATCCACAGTGAGATACGTGAGAGTTCCAGGGGTGAAATGATCTGTCATCACCGTATTTTCCCAGGTTATCTCTAGTTCTAGAGAAAAAAAGAAGAAAAAATCAATCTATACTAAATCCAAGAGATTTTCTTAACAGACTCACTTTGACATAGGTCACATTGGCGGATGTTTCCCATCGACTATATCAGGGGTAAGTGTCACATTTTGTCTTAACTCAGAGTCTGTTTCCTTCCCAAATGTCCAACCTCCTCACGTACTAGCCAGAGCATCAAGAGGCACTGTTTCTGAGACCGTAAGTATTTACTGCTTTTTAAGAGGACACTATAATTAAAATGAACTCTTGTTCCTCAAAAAGACATAATGAAAAGAAAGAAAAAACAAACCATAGGGTAGGAAATCACATGCTAACTTCTGTCTGAGCACTTAGGACAGTGTCCAAGTCCTGTTCTGTTCTGTCTACGCCAGCAGATTATAAACTCTTCTAAGCCAAGCAGTGTGTCTTACATCTTCCTGTACCCAGAAACTGGCATAGGGCTTCCAATAGTCTGTAATCAATAAAGATTTTTTTGAACTTCAATAACTTGCACTAATAAAAGGTCTGAAGGTGAGAAAGTGTGCAAGAGGGAACTATTTGGCTGAAGCAGAGGGGACTAGGGACCACAGTGAAGGATCTAACTACCAGATAAAGGAATTGGATTTAATGTCATTGACAATGAGAAGCCACTGAATTTGTCTGTGTGTGTGTGTGTGTGTGTGTGTGTGTGTGTGTGTGTGTGTGTGTGTGTGTGTATGTGTTGTTGTTGTTGTTTTTTGAGATGGAGTTTTGCTTTGTTGCCCAGGCTGGAGTGCAATGGCTTGATCTCGGCTCACCACAACCTCCACCTCCCAGGTTCAAGCGATTCTCCTGCCTCAGCCTTCCAAGTAGTTGGGATTACAGGCATGTGCCACCATACCTGGCTAATTTTGTATTTTTAGTAGAGACGAGGTTTCTCCATGTTGGTCAGGCTGGTTTCGAACTCCTGATCTCAGGTGATCTGTCCTGGGCCTCCCAAAGTGCTGGGATTATAGGCGTGAGCCACCCAGCCTGGCCCGTGTGTTTTGTTTAGAGACAGTTCTTGCTCTCTCACCCAGGCTGGAGTGCAATGGTGCAATCATAGCTCACTGCAGCTTCAAACTCCTGGGCTCAAGCAATCCTCCCACCTCAGCCTCCTGAGTAAACTGGGATTACAGGCATGCAGCACCATATCTGGCTACTTAAAAAAATTTTTTTGGCCGGGCGCGGTGGCTCACGCCTGCAATCCTAGCACTTAGGGAGGCCGAGGCGGGTAGATCATGAGGTCAGGAGTTCAAGACCAGCCTGGCCAACATGGCAAAACCCTGTCTCTACTAAAAATACAAAAATTAGCCGGGCGTGGTGGCAAGTGCCTGTAGTCCCAGCTACTCGGGAGGCTGAGGCAGGAGAATGGCTTGAACCCAGGAGGCAGAGGTTGCAGTGAGCCAAGATCGTGCCATTGCACTCCAGCCTGGAGACTGACTCAAAAAAAAATTTTTTTTTTTGGAGAGACAGGTCTTGCTTTGTCACCAAGGTTAGTCTTGAACTCCCTAGCTTTAAGAAATCCTGCCTTCCAAGGTGCTGGGATCGCAGGTGTAAAACACCTTGCCTGACTGTTTTTTGTTTTTTTTGAGGAGTGCTTGACATCTCATTTGCCTTTTTATTATGGTTATGACTATAGGTCATCCTCCTTGAAGGCAGATACCATATCCTATTTTGTATCTCTTACAGTGACTATCGCAGTACTTGATACATAATAGTTGCTCGACAAATGAATGCTAAATGTACCAATAAAAGAACAAGTGGGCCGGGAGCGGTGGCTCACACCTATAATCCCAGCACTTTGGGAGGTCGAGGCAGGTGGATCACCTGATGTCAGGAGTTCAAGACCAGCCTGGGCAACATAGCAAAACCCTGTCTTTACTAAAAATATAGAGATTAGCCAGGTGTGGTGGCACATGCCTGTAATCCCAGCTACTTGGGAGGCTGAGGCAGGAGAACTGCTTAAACTCGGGAGGCGGAGGTTACAGTGAGCCGAGATCATGCTTCTTACTGCACTCCAGCCTTAGTGACAGAGCAAGACTCTGTCAAGAACGAAAGAAAGAGAGAGAGAGAGAGAGAGAGAGAGAGAGAGAGAGAGAGAGAGAGAGAAAGGAAAGAAAGAAAAAGAAAGAAAGAAAGACAAGAAGGAAAGAAAGAAAGAACAAGTGACTTGGATGGGTTAGAGGAGGAAAAGGGTCAGTGTATAAGTGGGCAACCCAAGGATGAAGACATTTCTCTTCTGGATCCAGAAGTGGCTACTTAGTAAGGTGTTTGGACAATGTGTGCTGAAGATATATTCCTTTTGGGTGCAGCAGAGTCTGAGAAACAAGAATACCCACACTTTCCATCTTTCTTGTCCTGGAGAAATGGCTATAGAAAGCAATATTTGAGCAAAATAAGGTGGTTCATGCCTGTAATCCCAACACTTTGGGAAGCTGAGGTGGGTGGATCACTTGAGCCCAGGAGTTAGAGACCAGACTGGGCAACATGGCAAAACCCCATCTCTAAAATAAAATAAAATAAAATAAAATTGCCCAGGTGGCCAGGCATGGTGGCTCATGCCTGTAATCCCAGGACTTTGGGAGGCCGAGGTGGGCAGATCACAAGGTCAGGAGATCAAGATCAACCTGGCCAACACAGTGAAACCCAGTCTCTACTAGAGTACAAAAAATTAGCTGGGTGTGATGGCGCGCACCTGTAGACCCAGCTACTCGAGAGGCTGAGGCAGGGGAATTGCTTGAACCCGGGAGGCAGAGGTTGCAATGAGCCAAGATCAAGCCACTGCCCTCCAGCCTGGGCGACAGAGCGAGACTTCATCTCAACAACAACAAAAAAACCAACCAGCAATACTGATAGTTACCATTTACTGAGCACATACATGTGCCGGGTACTGTACTAGGAGTTTTAAATACATCATCTTATTTGATACTCTTTCTGTGAGTGCTATACTTATCTCGTTTTATAGATGCGGTAACCAATGCTTGTTCGAGGTCACCTAACCAGTAAGTGACAGATCTGGGATTGAATTCATAACTGCCTAACTTCACAGTTCATCCTTTGAACCTAAGGTCTACTGCTCAAAATGCTGTTTTGAGAAGTTTATCTGGCAGCTGATGAAAAAGTGCAGGGAGGCGGGGCGTGGTGGCTCAAGCCTGTAATCCCAGCATTTTGGAAGGCTGAGCCTGGTGATAACCTGAGGTCAGAAGTTCAAGACCAGCCTGGACAACACAGTGAAACCCCATCTCTACTAAAAGTACAAGAAATTAGCCAGGCGTGGTGGCATGCGCCTGTAAACCCAGCTACTGGGGAGGCTGAGGCAGGAGAATCGCCTGAACCCGAGAGGCGGCGGTTGCAGTGAACCGAGATTGCGCCACTGCACTCGAGCCTGCACAGAGCAACACCCGGTATCAAAAATAAAATAAAATAAAACAAAAATAAAAAGTGCAGGGAAAGAGCTAAGACAGAAAGACTACCAGAGTAAAACCCATAACAAGTAACCAGCAAGAACTAAAGCAGTTATAGTCGGAATGGAGAACAAAAGATCTACTTTTCTGGCACTTCAAAGGGCTTCTAAATAAAGCTCAAGAGTCGGTGACCTGCTGGGTGTAGCGAATGTCTACGTGTCTCGCCTGAGAATAGAAAAAATACTGGTTGGAATAGCTTTTCTCTAATTCCTAGTTCGACAGTACTAGTTGACATTTTACATAGATGATCCAAATTTCTAGGTTTGCTAGTTTCTCAAAGCACCAATCAGGTGCGGGTCACATATAATAGTGAAAAATCAGCTTGAAAAGCCCCCCAAAGAGGGCCGAACAAGACAAGCGTCGAGAACGCACAAACCTCTTAGGAGCGCTCACAGCCTCTGCAGGCAGGCGGGCGCTACAAAGGGAAAGGGCTTCTCTAAGAACTACAACTCCCACAAGGCATTGGGCGGCACGCCACGGTTTCCAACCAGGGCTTTTTTCCGGTCTTTCCGACGCTGACGCTCTTTTCCGGTTTTTGTGGCCTCGGAAAGGCATTGGAGATGCCCATGGTGAGTCCGGAGGCTTAGGGCGTCCTAGCGGGAGAAGGGAGCACCTCGTGTCCGCGCAATCATTCCGTGGCTGGGGGTTAGCTCGGGGAGGGCGGAGAGGGCGGGAGTGCAGAGGACGCGCTGGGTGGAGGACGTGTAACCTTGACAAGCGGAAGGTGGGCAGAGCTGACTGACCCCCCCCCCCCGCCCGAGGGACCCAGAAAGGGATGTGACGGTTGAGGACGAATGGCATCTCAGGGGATGGACCGGAGAGTGGGGAACAAGGATGTGAGGAGGACCCCGCGAGTCCGCGGTGGGATCCCAGTGAACCTATAGCCAAGGAGGAGAGGACTAGAGGGAAGGCTGCAGCTGTGGACATTCCTGTGTGAGGGAAAGCTATAGGCTCCTGCAGGTCCAAGATCGGCCGAAATCAGGCATCCTAAAGAAAGCCCTATTCTGTACACCAGCCAGTGGGCATCCCGGGGCTTCTGACAAGAAGAGGGCAGTAGATGTACTGGTGCTTGGACCGATTTTTCGAGGGCTGCAGGGTAAAGATGGTAGGAGAGTCTGGAGAACGGGTCTGCGCGAGTGGCTTATGGACCACTCCGTGGAAGGAGCTGCTGCTGCTCTGGTAGCATCGAAGGAACTTTCTACGGGAGCGCTGTCAGGAGGATTTTGGTGAATTTTACATACTTGGTTTGATAACTCACTTTGCTTTCTTCTCTAAAGATGAGGCTGCTAGCATTTGTGGTGTTGGCTCTATTTGCTGTCACTCAAGCAGAGGAAGGAGCCAGGCTTTTGGCTTCCAAATCGCTGCTGAATAGATATGCTGTGGAGGGGCGAGACCTAACCTTGCAGTACAACATTTACAATGTCGGCTCAAGGTAAGGAGGCTCTGGAGTTACAAATTAAGCCTATTTCTGGATTCTTAGTTCTCAGAAGGGAATAGGGAACATATTGATGAGTAGTGATTTCCCTTTGGGACACTTCCAGCATCAGATTTATTAAGTGAATGAATATACTGTGGGACCTACTTTTGAAAAGGAGGATATTCTTACCTAAGCTATAAGAAACCATCTTTCACGTTTTGGATTGGAAGAATTTTAAAGTAGGAAAGTAGCATGAATTATGGAGAAACAAAGAGGGGAAGATAAAGGCAAAGAAAATACACAATTCCTTGTTTCCTCAGAGGTTTAAATTGTAATATTCCTGCTGGGCATTGTGGCTCACGCCTGTAATCCCACCATTTTGGGACACTGAGGCAGGAGGATCACCGGATGTCAGGAGTTCGAGACCAGCCTGGCCAACATGGCGAAACGCCATCTCTACTAAAAATACAAAAATTAGCAGGGCACGGTGGCGGGTGCCTGTAATTCCAACTACTTAGGAGGCTGAGACAAGAGAATTGCTTGAACCCGGAAGGCAGATATTGCAGTGAGCCAAGATCATGCCATTGCACTCCAGCCTGGGTGACAAGACCGAGACTCTGTCTTTAAAAAAAAAGGCTGGGTGCAGTGGCTCACACCTGTAATCCCAGCACTTTGGGAGGCTGAGGCAGGTCAGGAGTTAGAGACCAGCCTGGCCAACAAGGTGAAACCCTGTCTGTACTAAAAATACAAACATTAGCCAGGTATCATGGCATGTTCCCATAATCCTAGCTACTCGGGAGGCTGAGGCAGGAGAATTGCTTGAACCTGGGAGGAGGAGGTTGCAGTGAGCCAAGACCATGCCATTGCACTCCAGCCTGGGTGACAGAGTGAGACTCCATCTCAAAAAAAACAAAAACTGTGTCATCTTCCTTCTTTCATTAGCCTAGAGCATTTTTATTACGTTTCTTTCATTTCATTCCCTTTAACTTTCTCTGTATTCACTGTGTTCCTCTTCTCCCTCCCTCCCACACATATAGGCATGTTCATGAAGAGAAACTGAGGCAAGGACGAACTTGGACCCATTGCCACCTGAATACTTGATTATTTTGGTGCTTCTGAGCAATAGAATCCAGTCCTTGACCTGGATTCTTCAATGAAACAGAACCAAGTTACTATATGACTTGTATCTCTCTTTTGCAGTTCTGATTTTTTTTGGAGAAGCAGGCAGGTTTGATTGTTTATTGCTTTAATTTTATTATTATTATTATTATTTTTTAGATGGAGTCTCATTCTGTCTTCCAGGCAGGAGTGCAATGGCGCAGTCTCGACTCACTGCAACGTCTGCCTTCCAGGTTCAAGTGATCCTTCTGCCTCGGCCTCCCAAGTAGCTAGGATTACAGGCGTATGCTACCACGCCTGGCTAATTTTTGTATTTTTAATAGAGACAGGGTTTCACCATGTTGGCCAGGCTAGTCTCGAACTCCTGACTTCAAGAGATCTGCCTGCCTCTGCTCCCAAAGTGCTAGAATTACAGATGTGAGCCACTTTGCCCAACCTATTGCTTTAATTTTATATCCATTACTTACTAACCCTTTTTGTTTCCTTCATTTTCTAGTGCTGCATTAGATGTGGAACTATCTGATGATTCCTTCCCTCCAGAAGACTTTGGCATTGTGTCTGGAATGCTCAATGTCAAATGGGACCGGATTGCCCCGTATCCTCTTGGCACTGGGTGATGAAGGTTGGGGAACAGGGAGAGCCTTGCCTGCAAAGCAGCAGGGGTACTACAAATAGGCTGGATGTGTGTGGCTGTCTTCCTGTCATCTCTCTGGATAAGACGGAGCAAGAGAGGTTGGTGTAAATTGTGTGAGCATGATTTAGAGTAGACCTGAAGAAGGAGGATCCTGAGGTTTAGATTATAAGACCCTGAAACAGTCTGGGCGTGGTGGCTCACACCTGTAATCCCAGCACTTTGGAAGGCTGAGGTGGGCGGATCATGAGGTCAAGAGATTGAGACCATCCTGGCCAACATGGTGAAAACCCATCTCTACTAAAAATACAAAAATTAGCTGGACATGGTGGCTCATGCCTATATATAGTCCTAGCTACTTGGGAGACTGAGGCAAGAGAATCACTTGAACCCAGGAGGCGGATTCAAACACTTTGAATCTGTCTCAAAAAAATAAAAAGACCCTGAAACATACCTTATTGGGAGGATATAGACACTTAATTAAAAGAAATTGAGGCCAGGCACAGTGGCTCATACCTGTAATTGCAGCACTTAGGGAGGCTGAGGCAGGTGGATCACAAGGTCAGGAGTTCAAGACCAGTCTGGCCAAGATGGTAAAACCATCTACTAAAAATATAAAATTTAGCCAGGCGAGGTAGCGGTCGCCTGTGATCCACCTACAGCCTGCCTGGGTGACAGAACAAGACTCCATCTCACAAAAAAAGAAAAAGAAATTCAGTGAGAAGCTAGCATGAAGGACCTGGGTGACCTTTTAAAGTCTTTTATTTAGTGAGCCTCTTATTCTAATCTCCCAGTTATTTCCTGAGCATTGAATTAGATGGTATTTTTCTCCTTGTGAATTTAAGCCAGGTGTGATGTCACATGCCTATAGTCCCAGCTACTTGGGAGGCACAGGTGAGAGGATTGCTGGGGCTTTGGCGTTCAAGGCTGCAGTGAGCTATGATAGAGCTGCTGTGCTCCAGCCTTGGTGACAAAGTGAGACCTAGTCTCTTAAACAAATAATATTGTATTAGTCCATTCTCAGGTTGCCATAAAGAACAACCTGGAACTGGGTAATTTTTTTTTTTAATCAGAGGTATCAGTATTATTAACTATAAGGGACTGGGTAACTTTAAAGAAAAGAGGTTTAATTGGCTCACGGTTCTGCAGGCTGTACAGCAAGCATGGCTGGGGAGGCCTCAGGAAACTTATAATGGCAGAAGGCAAAGGGGGAACAGGCACATCTTGTTTGTCTGAAGCAGGAGAAAAAGAATAAATGGGGAGGTGCTACACACTTTTAAACAACCAGATCTTGTGAGAACTCACATCATGAGAACAGCAAAAGAGAAATCTGCCCCTGTGATCCAGTCACCTCCCACCAGGCCCCTCCTCCAACACAGGGGATTACAGTTGGACAGGAGATTTGGGCAGGGACACAGATCCAAATCATATCAATAATAAATAAATATATATTTGGGTTTCTAGGTGAGGGTAAATAATGGTCTTTGTATTTGTTTTTTTGTTTGGTTGGTTGGTTTTTTTTTTTTTTTTTGAGACGGAGTCTTGTTCTGTCACCAGGCTGGAGTGCAGTGGCGTGATCTTGGCTCACTGCATCCTCTGCTTCCCGGGTTCAAGCAATTCTCTTGCCTCAGCCTCCCAAGTAGCTGGGATTATGGGCACATACCACCATGCCCAGCTAATTTTGGTATTTTTAGTAGAGACAGGTTTTCCCCATTTTGGTCAGGCTGTCCTTGAACTACTGACCTTGTTATCCACCCGCCTCCATCTCCCAAAAGTGCTGGGATTACAGACGTGAGCCACCGTGCCCAGCCTTGTTTTTGTTTTGTCTTTTTTGTTTTACATTTTCAAGAATTTCCTTCAATTATAGTTACTGAAAGATTTTCTATGAGCTTAAGTGACTTGATGTATTTTTTTTTCTTTTTTTGAGATGAAGTCTCACTCTCCTTGCCCATGCTGGAGTGCAGTGGTGCGATCTCGGCTCACTGCAACCTCCCCCTCCTGGGTTCAAGCAATTCTCCTGCCTTGGCCTCCTGAGTAGCTGGGACTACAGCCATATACCACCACGCCTAGCTAATTTTTGTGTTTTTAGTAGAGATGGGGTTTCACCATGTTGGTCAGGATGGTCTCGATCTCTTGACCTCATGATCTGCCTGCCTCAGCCTTCCAAAGTGCTGGGATTACAGGTGTGAGCCACTGTGCCCAACCTGACTGTAATTTCTTTTAACCAACCAAAAAGAAGCACTGATTAAATGACTAATACATACATATATATACGTGTATATATATATATATATATATATATATATATACACGTGTATATATATATATATATATATATATATTATTTTCTTTTTGAGACAGAATCTTGCTCTGTCACCCAGGCTAGAGTGCAGTGGCACGATCTCGGCTCACTAATCTCTGCTTCCCGGGTTCAAGTCATTCTCCTGCCTCTGCCTCCCAAGTACCTAGGACTACAGGCACATGCCACCACACCCAGCTAATTTTTGTATTTTTAGTAGAGACGGGGTTTCACCATATTGGCCAGGCTGGTCTTGAACTCCTAACCTTGTGATGCGCCTGCCTCGACCTCCCAAAATGCTGGGATTACAAGCGTGAGGCACTGCGCCTGGCCCATGACTGTAATTTTTTATCCATAACATATATTGCTTTGGAAGTTTACATCGAAAACCATGACACTGAAGATAACATGGGCCCCTTAAAATTTACCTGGAAAGACAACCTGTAATACCATAAACTTCAGACTTGGGAAGCTTAGGCCAGGTATGGTGGCTCATGCCTGTAATCCCAGCACTTTGGGAGGCCAAGGCGGGAGGATCACTTGAACCCAAGAGTTTGAGACCAGCCTGGGCAACACAGTGAGACCCCATCTCTCTCTCTCTCTCTCTTTTTTTAATATTAAAAAAAGTAAATTTTAAAAAGAAGCCTATGTTTTTTCATTCCTGCAGAGTATTGCCGGCATGAGATCAACACGTATTGGCAACTGTTTTGTTAATGGTGCATTTAGTCCACAGGTTGAAAGGTTGCTACAACCTTAGCTTCATCTCTTTCCCTTCCTTAACTCTTGGGTCAGTGCTAGCAATGTCTCCCACACCGTGGTCCTGCGCCCTCTCAAGGCTGGTTATTTCAACTTTACCTCAGCAACAATTACTTACCTGGCCCAGGAGGATGGGCCCGTTGTGGTGAGTTGCCCAAATTCTTAGCTGGATGGAATTTGGATCTGCCTTCCCTTAAAATCTCCTGTGGTGGGGATGGGAGGGGAATGAAGAAATGTTGGTTAATAGATACAAAAATACAGTTAGGACTGGGTGCAGTGGCTCACACCTGTAATCCAGCACTTTGGGAGGCCAAGGCAGGCAGATCACCTAAGGTCAGGAGTTTGAGACCAGCCTGGCCAACATGGAGAAACTCCATCTCTACTACAAATACAAAACTTAGCTGGACATGGTGGCAGGCGCCTATAATCCCAGCTACTTGGGAGGCTGAGACAAGAGAATCACTTGAACCCAGGAGGCAGAGGTTGCAGTGAGCTGAGATCACACCACTGCACTCCAGCCTAGGGGACAGAGTGAGACTCCGTCTCAAAAAAAAAAATACAGCTAGAAGGAATGAGACCTAGTGTTCGATAGTTCAGTAGGGTGACTACAGTTAACGGTAATCTAATGTATATTTCAAAATAGCCAGATGAGAAGCAATTGAACATTTCCATCATAAAGTAAAGACAGGGACAGGAGTGGTAGCTCACACCTGTAATCCCAGTACTTTGGGAGGCTTGAGGCAGGTGGATCGCTTGAGCCCAATAGTTGGAAACCAGCAATTAGCCGGGCATGGTGTATGCCCCTGTGATCCCAGCTACTCAGGAGGTTGAAGTGGGAGGATTGCTTGAGCCCGGGAGACTGAGACTGCAGTGAGCCATTATATTGCCACTGCACTCCAGCCTGGGTGACAGTGAGACCTGTCTCAAAAAAAAAAAAAAAAAAAAAAAAGATAAGTGTTTAAGGTGATGAATATCCATGTAAAAATTATAGATTCTAAAACAAAAATCTCTTACAGAAAATTTCCACAGTAGCTACTAAATTCTGAGGGAGATAACGTTAACCAGACACTTGATATTGTCCTAAGGAAGTATGTTCAAATTAAAGTTCTGGACTAGAGTGACTGAAATGGATGGGAGACATGTACCATAGCCTTCCCCTCCTCTTCATTCCTTCTGCCTTCCTTTTCATCTGGAATGTGTCATTTGCTGCCTACTGATGTCCTTGCCTTTCCAATGTATCTTCTCTGCCACTGTCAGATTCTTCCCAGTCTCCACTGTTACTCTCTCCTTTCCTTGCTTAGATTGTTCCTGCTTATGGCATCAAGGCTGAGCTCTTCTGCCTCTCACTGCACCCCCTCCTCCAATAGTCTAGCTATACTCTGCCTCCAGCCTTCTCTCCCACTCTGCCCATACAGACCCTATATCCTAATTAGGCCAAGCTCCTTCCCATACCTTCTCCCCCAGCTTAGTGCTTACTCTTTCCTCTGTGCCTTTGTTCTGTTTGAGGTACTCTTTTCCCTCCACTCCATTACATCTGAAGCCTTCTCAAGACCCAGCTTTGAGCAGTGTCTCCTTGTTTTTTGTTTTCAATTCATATTGCTCTTTGCTATTCTTTTTTTTTTTTTTTTTTTTGAGACAGTCTCACTCTGTTGCCCAGGCTGGAGTGGCATTGGTGCGATCTCAGCTCACTGCAACCTCTGCCTCCCGGGTTCAAATGATTCTCCTGCCTCAGCCTCCTGAGTAATTGGGACAACAGCTAATTTTTTACATTTTTAGTAGAGACGGGGTTTCACCATGTTGACCAGGCTGGCCTCGAACTCTTGACCTCATTATCCTCCTGCCTCAGTCTCCCAAAGTGCTGGGATTACAGGTGTGAGCCACCACGCCTGACCGCTATTTGTTCTTTCATAAACATTTATTGACTGCATCTAAACTTCTGTAGCACATATAGTCTGTGTACTTGAACATTTAATCACTGTCTTCAGTAGTTTGTTTCTTATGTATAGATCTTCCTTCTTCCCACCCGACACCTCCCAATTGAATTATAAACTCCTTGAGGCCAGTGACTGTCTTAGATTTCTGTTTCCCATATATGATAGAAACTCAGTAGTTAACAGTATTTTGACTGATCGACGTAAAGGCAACAGACATTTAGGAAGCCTCCGAAATGTGCCAAACTCTGGGGAATACCAAGAGGATTAAGATACTGTTCAAGCCCTCAAAAAGCTTAAGTCATAAATGTATAAATTTATGAAGATAAATTGTATGATCTTGATACAAGTAGGGTTATAGGATAATTAGTACATGGTAGGGAAGGGACTTAACACAGTCAACCATAGAATGAAAAGAACTAACACTCAATGCACCTTCTACATTTTCTTTTTTCATAAACTACATGTAACCGTATTCTCAACCTAGCTGTGTTTTCACATCCTGTATCATTTCTGCTTTCAGAACCAACCTCAGGACTCTCTGGTTCTACCTGGTAGTTGATGGGTTAATAGACATAAAATCAAAGGTTCAGCTGCCACTTTAGAATAAAGTTGTTTGCAGTGTGCTCCAAACTCTTGGCTTCCTCTCCAAGGCAAAGGAATGTGGGCCAAACTTAGCCTCTGCTCTAGTAATGTGCATTTGGGCAGGGTTTTATACTTCACTGTACACTTCTGCTCTTTCATTTGCGCCTCACATTAACTGTGTGAAGTGGAGTATGTTTGCTGGAGGAATAAGTAAATGAGTAGCAAGGGTAAGTCTTTCCGCTGCACACCCTGCCCTGTAGAGGGGCCAGTGGTGGTGAGCAACTTCACTCTTTCCAGAGTCTGAGGCTCAGACAGAAGAATTTGGCTTTAATTTCAGTTGCATACCTGGCCTACCCTGTTTACTAAATGTTCACCAAGGGGTATTTTTCAGGTCTTCTGGCTCCTGTGTACTACTCTTTACAACACACTAAGAGAGAATCATCCAACTCTCTCTAGCTGAAAGCTTTCCCTCATCTTGAAGTTCTGAGCCTTTGAGAACTAAGAATCTAATGCATAGAATTGGGTTGGTTGGGACCGCCCTTTCTCAGATTAGATGAGTTGGAGACTTGCCTTAATGTCCTTCTTTTGTTCTTTTTAGATCGGCTCTACCAGTGCACCTGGACAGGGAGGAATCCTGGCTCAGCGGGAGTTTGATAGGCGATTCTCCCCCCATTTTGTAAGTTTTCTAGTGTTCTCTCTTATCAGTCCCTTGGTGTGAGAATGCCCTTTTGGTTCTGGACCCTCCTGGCTTTCATAGACTTGTTTTGTTGGTTGGCTCTTGCTCTGTCTGTCTGTTTTTTGGTGTCTGATATAGAGAGTATCAAATAGATTGATTTAGCCATGTCCAGAGATTTTTGGCAATGAGATCACAGTTGCCAACTGACTTGAGTAGAGTCCCATCTTTGACTACAGACCCATCTTAGACTCCTGGGTCTATTTTAAGGTTTAAAAACTATCTGGTTAGATTCAGAGGGTCATAGATCATTGAGTAGGTTAAGTGGGAACTTTACTGTGGTCTAGTCTAGGAAAGAATTTTTTGAAGATTTGCCTAAAGTACTGAATGCAGGAATTCATTCAGTGAATAAGTATGATGTTCCAAATTATGTGCTCATTCTGTGCTCTGCTTTGGGGAAACAATGATGAATAAGACACAGTCCCTTCCATTAAAGATCTTACAGGCTGGCTGGGCACAATGGCTCACGCCTGTAATCCCAGCACGTTGGGAGACAGAGGTGAGAGTACTACTCAAGGCCAAGAGTTTGAGGCTGCAGTAAACCATGATCACACCACTGCCCTCTAGCCTGGGTGATACAGCAAGAACCTGTCTCTAAAAATAACAAGATCTGGGAGTTGCGGTGGCTCAGGCCAGTTGTCCTGGCACATGAGGAGGCGAGGCTACGTGTTCAAGGCCAGCCTGGGCAACATAGAAACCTCTCGTCCATTAAAATAAAATTTAAAAATTAAAAAAAAATAAATAACAAGATCTTAGGCTGGGCATGGTGGCTCATGCCTATAATCCCAGCAGTTTGGGAGGCTGGGTGGATTACCTGAGGTCAGGAGTTCGAGACCAGCCTGACCAACATGGAGAAACCCTGTCTCTACTAAAAAAATACAAAATTAGCCAGGTGTTGTGGTGCATGCCTGTAAATCCCAACTACTCAAGAGGCTGAGGCAGAATTGCTTGAACCCGAGAGGTGTAGGTTGCGGTGAACCAAGATTGCACCATTGCATTCTAGCCTGGACAACAAGAACAAAACTCCACCTCAAATAAAACAAACAAAAACACCCCAAGATCTTTTGGGCTCATAGAGGACTCAAAATAGGTAAATGGGGAAAAAGCTATGATAGAGGTTATATGCTAGGTGCTGGAGGAACATACAACAGGAACATCTAACGAGAGGGGACTTTCTGGAGGAGGTAAGGAAGGGCAAGCACTTGAGGAGAGAGAGCAGCAAGACTGAGAAAAGAATGGTGTGATTCAGGAATGGCAAGTGGTTCATCAAGGCTGAAGGGCAGAATATGAGGCGGAGGAATGGAGAAGAGGGAGTCTGACATGCAAACAAGGGCTACATCATAGGAGCTTGACTATCAGGGGCAGGACCGGGGGGCACTCCATTCTCCAGGATTGTCTGGAACAGAAGCTTCTCTTCCAGTCTGGTTTGGGTCAAGTGAGTCCTTTGTCTTCACAGCTTGAAAGATTGGTCTTTAGCAAGCCATTCTATATCAGGATTGGTCAGAGAGGAACCTTCCTGGCCAAAGTTCTGCTTAAAATTTGTGCTGAGTTGGCAGGGCATGGTGGCTCACACCTGTAATCCCCGCACTTTGGGAGGCTGAGGTGGGCAGATCACAAGGTCAGGAGATTGAGATCATCCTGGTTAACATGGATGAAACCCCATCTCTACTAAAAATACAAAAAATTAGCCAGGTGTGGTGGCACGCACCTGTAATCCCAGCTACTTGGGAGGCTGAGACAGGAGAATCACTTGAACCTGGGAGGCAGAGGTTGCAGTGAGCCAAGACCACGCCACTGCACTCCATCCTGGGCCACAGAGGGAGACTCCATCTCAAAAAAAAAAAATTTGTGCTGAGTTAGGCCTGGTGGTGGGCACCTGAAATCTCTGCTACTTGGGTGGCTAGAAAATCACTTGGGCCCAGGAGTTTGAGGCTGCAGTGAGCTATGATTGTGCCACTGCATTCCAACCTGAGTATCAGAGTAAGACCCTATCACTAAAAAAAATTAAAATTAAAAATTAAGAAAATTTAGTCTGGATGTGGTGGCTCACACCTGTAATTCCAGCACTTTAAGAGATCAAGGCAGGAGGATCACTTGAGCCCAGGAATTCTAGACCAGCTTGGGCAACATAGTGATATTTTGCCTCTACAAAAAATAAAAAAATTAATCAGATGTCCTGGCGCACCCCTGTGATCCTAGCTACTCAGGAGGCTGAAGTGGAAGGATCACTTGAGCCCAAGAGGTAGAGGCTGCAGTGAGCTGTGATCATGCCACTGCACTACAGCCTGAGTAATAGAGCAAGACCCTGTGTCAAAAGTAAATAAATTTGGGCTAGACTGCCCCCTTTTTCATTGAACTCATATTTTCCCTGACTTCTCCTTTGTCCTAATCCAGACTTTTGACCAAGGTGTTTGTTTTCCTTCACAGCTGGACTGGGCAGCCTTTGGGGTCATGACCCTTCCCTCCATCGGCATACCCCTGCTATTGTGGTACTCCAGCAAGAGGAAATATGACACTCCCAAAACGAAGAAGAACTGAGTGGGGCTTCCATAGCCCTCCTCTCCCAGGAAATCCAGGCTCCTCTCCCAAGAAATCCAGGTGCTTTCCAGACTCCAAAGCATATCTTAAATGCAATCTCTTCTTCTCCCTTAGCCCTTGGCTGCATTCTCCTGGATCCTGCCCTACTCTCCATCATAGTGAAGGACCAGGCCTAGGAGTCTGTGAGAGCCTCCTTGGTTCCATCGTGAAGCCATACAAACAGGAATGCCTTTGGCAACAGCCTTGAGCCTGGAGGGCCCTCTGATGCCCCACTGAGGTGCTGTTGGTTTATTGCTGGCAATGTGAATTCTCTCAGGGGTCTAGGATGGGTACTTCGGAGACTGCCTGACACCATCCCCATCCCCTGCTCACCCCTCTCAGAAGAGGGCGGAAGATGAAATGAAAGCTATGGGACTCTTGGAGGATACCCAGTCTCTGTTCTAGTTTAGGGGAGTGCTTACTAAATGGTTTTCTCATAAAAACAAATGCCACATTGACTTGTCTGTTTTCTTAGCACCGGGGTGAGCACAGGTAGTTACTGGAACTCAGTACCTGAGTGCCCAGACCCCTGGGCAAGCAAACTCATTTCTGGCCTTGCTGTAGGGAATGTGGGTCCTGTTCCCAGGGAGATATCTGCGCTTTTGAATCTTTGGCTTCTACCCCTTGTTTTCCTTGCCAGGCAGCTCCGCTTCACAGCTGGAGAAGACAGGACGGGGAAAGATGATCTGCAGAGGAGCAGCTGTTCTCATGCCCTTAGAGCTCATCTGATTTATTGACTGAGTGTTCTTGAAAAGAACCTGGCCAGTCCTGGGATGTCCAACCTGCATCTAGCTTTTCTTGAGCTTGAATTTTACTTTTTTTTGAGATGGAATCTCGCTCTGTTGCCCAGGCTGCAGTGCAATGTTGTGATCTCTGCTCACTGCAACCCCCACCTCCTGAGTTCAAGCGATTCTCCTGCCTCAGCCTCCCAAGTAGCTGAGATTACAGGCACCCACCACCACACCCAGCTAATTTTTGTGTTTGGGTAGAGATAGGGTGTCATTATGTAGGTCAAGCTGGTCTCGAACTCCTGCCCTCAAATAATCCACCTGCCTCAGCCTCCCAAAGTGCTGGGATTACAGGCATGAGCCACCACACCCAGCCCCTTTTTTGTTTTTTTAATTTTTTATTTTTTGAGGAGTCTTGCTCTGTTGCTCAGGCTGGAGTATAGTGGCGCAATCCTAGCTCACTGCAACCTCCACCTCCTTGGTTCAAGCAATTTTCTTGCCTCAGCTTCCTGAGTAGCTTGGATTATAGGCGCACCACCACACCTGGCTAATTTTTTAATTTTTAATAGAGACGGGGTTTCACCATGCTGGCCACGCTGGTCTTGGACTCCTGACAAGTGATCCTCCTGCCTCAGCCTCCTAAAGTGCTGGGATTACAGGCGTGAACCACAGCACCCAACCTCAGTTTACTCTCAATGCCTCTGTTCTTTGAGCTCTGGCAGGGAAAAAGTGCCTGGATCCCTTGAGTTTGACTCTTAAGTGTGACCTATGGAACGGCAGTGACTTGCTGCAGCAACAGTGGGGAGAAGCCACTCGGAGCTGACTCTGTCCAACCCAGGAATGCCGTGGTCTGAGAACAGCCTCCCAGGCAGGAGGGAAACCCAACAAACACAGGCATTGTTCCTGCTACCGAGTTGCCCAGTTGAGATTCTGCGTCCCCAGCTCCCCTGCCCAACTGGTTTAACCTTTCCTTAGCCCAGCAGTCGGAGCCTCCAGGCCCCAGGAGGATGAAAAGAACATGGAGACAACGCGAGGCTCCAGATGGAGTAGCCTTCTGCCAGCTCACATCCCTCTTTCAGGGGCTGCAGCTTGGACGTCCCAGGACTGGCCAGGTTAGAGGCAAGGAAGATGTATTTGCTTTTGTTCATTGTGTTCCTGGTAGAGACCTGGGACTTGCTCAGGAGAATGGGGAGGAAAGGGCAGTGAGTCAGAGGCCTGGGGTGGAGAACAGGTGTGGGGAAGGGAAAGGGAGCTAGCCTGATACACATCATTTTGCTCTCTAGGACTATGGTGTGTTAGTCTCTGAAGGAGGAAATGCTGTTTTTCATCTGTGTAGTCTCCAAGGAAAATATAATGAGTTAACCTATAGGGGGAGGGGTTCTGGCTTAGAAAATAGGGTAAACTTCATAACTCTGGAAGGTAATACAGGTGTTCCTTGACTTCCAATAGGGTTATGTCCAATAGGTTTATATGATATGCATATCAGGACATAACCCTGTTGTAAATTGAAAAATGTCTGAAGTTGAAAATGCATTTAATACACCTAACATACCAAACATCATAACTTTGCCCATTCTACCTTAAACATACTCTGAACACTTACATTTGCCTACAGTTGGGCAAAATCATCTAACACAAAGCCTATTTTATTTTTATTTATTTATTTTTTGAGACAGAGTCTCACTCTGTGACCCAGGCTGGAGTGCAGTGGCTCAGTCTCGGCTCACTGCAACCTTCACCTCCCGGGTTCAAGCGATTCTCATGCCTCAGCCTCCCAAAGTAGCTGGGATTATAGATCCCCACCACCACGCTCAGCTAATTTTTATAATATTAGTAGAGATGGGGGTTCACCATATTGCCCAGGCTGGTCTCAAACTCCTGAGCTCAAGCAGTCCTCCCAAAGTGCTGGGATTGCAGGCATGAGCCACTGCGCCTGGCCCACAAAGCCTGTTTTATAATAAAGTGTTGGGCCAGGCACAGTGGCTCGCGCCTGTAATCCCAGCACTTTGGGAGGCTGAGGCCGGCAGATCATGAGATCAAGAGATTGAGACCATCCTGGCCAACATGGTGAAACCCTGTCTCTGCTAAAAAAAAAAAAAAAAAAGCAAAAATTAGCTGGGTATGGTGGTGCATGCCTGTAGTCCCAGCTACTCAGGAAGCTGAGGCAGGAAAATCGCTTTAACTCAGGAGGTGGAGGCTGCAGTGAATCAAAATTATGCCACAGCACTCCAGCCTGGTGACAGAGCGAGACGCTGTCTCCAAAAGTAAAATAAAGTGTTGAATATCTTATGTAATTTATTGACTACTGTACTGAAAGTGAAAAACAATGATTTTATGGTACTCAGAATAGGGTTTCTACTATATGTGTATGGCTCTCACACTCTTGTGAAGTCCAAAAAAAAGAAAAATCTTAAACCATCGTAAGTCGGGGACTGTCTGTGTAAGATTTCTTCCTTAATCTGAACTCTGAGAGGTGCTCCTTTCCCGAAAGCTTGGGTGTCTTTATTGTACTTTCCCTTACAAAACTCAGCACTTTGTGTCTTGGCCCTTGTCATGGAGAAGGTGACTAGGAGGGAAACCCTGTCCTCACACAGATAACAAGAGAAGCATTGTGAAGGCAGCTGGTGTCACAGGCACCTTGAAAAAATGCCAAAGCTAGATACCTCATCTAAGAGATCACCTTTCTTGGAGTCAGGATGGAATGTGAACCTCCCTTAAGTAGTGGTGTTGGAGAATATAAGAGCCTCTAAAATCTATAGACAGACAGTCTTAGCTGGAATAGTTGGCTTTAGGATTGAGCCCTCTTAACTTCTTGAGGTAATTTAATCGGAGGATGAGTGGCAGACAACACTCCTCCACTCTAACTGAAAACCACCCTAGGGAGGCATGAACTTTGATCTCAGGATTGTGTGCAGATCTGTGAGGGGAGAGGAAAGTAAGCAGTGATCCCACATCCTTCCTGGAGGCTGGGTACCAAACTGAGGCTCCTCCCTAAAAGGCAATACAGATAGTAGGTCAGCCGCCAGCCCGTTTCAGGTGCCCCCACCCTTGGAGACCAGCCCTCCAGCCCCCCTTCACCGTGCAGACTTTCAGCTGGTGTCTGCTCGCCCACACACCCTGCCCCAGTACCAGGAGGAGCCAGGTACCTTGATTTCTGCTCCTTTCCTGTAATCGGCTTTGACACTCGAAGAAAGTAAGTGGGAAACAGGTATAAGAATTTCTACATGGCCAGGCGCGGTGGCTCACGCCTGTAATCCAAGCACTTTGGAGGCCAAGGCGGGTGGATCACCTGAGGTCAGGAGTTCAAGACCACCCTGACCAACATGGTGAAACCCCATCTTTTTTATTTAAAAAAAAAAAAAAAGAATTTCTACAAAGTGGTGGGGCATGGTCTCTCACACCTATAATCTCAGCAATTTAGGAGGCTGAGGCAGGCAGATCACTATGTCAGGAGTTCAAGACCACCCAGACCAACATGATGAAACCCCGTCTCTACTGAAAATACAAAAATTAGCTGAGCATGGTGGTGCGTGCCTGTAGTCCCAGCTACTCAGGAGGCTAAGGCAGGAGAATTGCATGAACCCGGGAGGCGGAGGTTGCAGTGAGCTGAGATTGTGCCAATGCACTCCAGCCTGGGTGACAGAGTGAGATTCCATCTCAAAAAAAAAAAAGAATTTCTACAAAACTGGAAGTAATGGAGTGATTCAGTGAAACGGTGAGAAGTTACCAAGGCTTAGTCCCTTGAGAGAGCAGCTAAGGGTAGAGGAAGCATCGTATGCCATGGAGGCAGAGGTACTGGGTCCCAGCCCCAGCTCTACCACTCAGCGGCTGTGTGGCCTTGGGTAAATCATGCCCCCTTCTACTCAGAGGCTGAGGCAGGAAGACTGCTTGAGCCCAGGAGTTCAAGGCTTTAGTGAGCCATGATCATGCCACAGCACTCTAGCCTGGGTGACAGAGCGAGACCCTATCTCAACAGAAAAAAAAATTTTTTGAGATGGAGTCTCGCTCTGTCACTCCGTCCCCGGCTGGAGTGCAGTGGCACAATTTTGGCTCACTGCAACCTCTGCCTCCTGCGTTCAAGAGATTCTTCTGCCTCAGCCTCCCAAGTAGCTGGGACTACAGGCACACGCCACCACGCCTGGCTAATGTTTGTATTTTTAGTAGAGAGGGGGTTTCACCATATTGGCCAGTCCAGTCTCAAACTCCTGACTTCCTGATTCGCCTGCCTTGGCCTCCCAGTGCTAGGATTACAGGCGTGAGCCACCGCTCCTGGCCAAAAATTATATATATATATACACACACACGCACACACACATATATAAAGCATATGTTATTTATATATTATATATAATTTATATATATTACATATATATTATATATAATGTTTATATATTACATATATATGTAATATATATAAATTGTCCAGGTGAGGAAACAGGCTCTAAGAGGGAAAGCTATTATGTATCTATATAATTTACATATGTAATTACATATATGATATGTATGTAATATATAATATATAATTACATATGTAATTATACATATTATATACGTATATATAATATATATAATATATACATATTATTATATGTAATTATAT
Organism: Plecturocebus donacophilus; assembly: GCA_004027715.1. NCBI lineage: Eukaryota > Metazoa > Chordata > Mammalia > Primates > Pitheciidae > Plecturocebus > Plecturocebus donacophilus. The sequence continues at coordinate 42 of PVKP010033350.1, read as the reverse complement.
ACATACAATTATGTAATTACATATACAATTATATATTATTAT